>WBNH01002470.1:1430-212680 GCA_013401255.1 Urocolius indicus | reverse complement strand
TGGGTTGCATCAAGAAGAGTGTGGCCAGCAGGTTGAGAGAGGTTCTTCTCCCCCGCTATTCTGCCCTGGTGAGGCCACACCTGGAGTACTGTGGTCAGTTTTGGGCCCTTCATTACAAACAGGGACATTGAGGTGCTGGACAGCGCCCAGAGATTAGCAATGGAGGTGGTGAAGGGTCTGGAGCACAAGTCTTACGAGGAGAGGCTGAGGGAGCTGGGCATGTTTAGTCTAGAGAGGAGGCTGAAGGGAGACCTTGTCACTGTCCATAACTACCTGAAAGGAGACTGTAGCAAGTTGGATCAACCTCTTCTGCCCAGTAATGAATGACACGACAAGAGGAAGTGGGCTCAAGTTGCACCAGGGGAAGTTTAGATTGGAGATTAGGAGAATCTTCTTCCCCGAAAGGGTTGTCAAGCATTGGAACTGGTTGCTCAGGGAGGTGGTGGAGTCCCCATCCCTGGAAGTATTTAAAAGCCACCTAAATGAGGTGCTGAGGGACATGACTTAGCAGTGTGAGGTTAGTGATTGGACTCAGTGATCTTAAAGGTATTTTATAACTGAAAAGATTCTGTGAAAAACGTGGAAACGAGAGAGAGAGCAAAGTGAACTCCCTTTATCCCTGCTCCAGCAGTAGCACACAGAGGCAAGTGCCAGGCTGTGCCCTGCAGAGAAGGGCAACTACACAGGCACCATTGCATGCCAGCCCTGCTGCAGGTGAGGTGGCTACAGCTCTGCCAGAGGTGATTGTGCCTTCTCATCAGCTGGGACAGTAGGTTTCTTCTTTTCCTTTTAAGCAGAGGCTGGCAAGACAGAGACTGTTTTCCAAAACTAGTTTGGAGTGCAGATGTGCAAAGGTGCCTAAGAAGTGTGCAGTCTCACTGCCAGGAGTGGAGTAGGCTGTGTGGGACAGGGAGAAACTGCCAGTTCAAGGATGGGGAGCAGAGTGAGGCAGCTGCACTGGAAGTGAGGTCACACTCCCATTTAGAGTGGGGGCTTTATTGTTTACAGAGCTGTTCTACAGCCCCTGCTCTACCATCTCTGCACTCTCCTCGGCTTTCAGTTAGAGATGACCCCTGAAGCACCTCCAGTTAGCTGTGAGGCAAGAGAGGGACTGCAGGAAGGCTTAATGGAAGCATTTTTTGCTTTAGTGAGGGAAAATGCCAAAGAAGTGGTTTTGGATGTCAGTGAGAGAAGAAATTGCTTTGATTCAATCCAGGATGGGGCTGGTAAGCTGACGAAGCAAAGAGCAACAGGTACCAACTCTCGGTCCCTGCTTTTGCCAGTGAGAGCTGCACAAAACAGGTAAACCAAAGACCTTCTGCTATGGTCAGGAAAGTCAAGCAGAAAAGCAGTAGTGCTCACTGCAGACACCTGGCCCTGACCTCATTCCTACTTCATTAGAAGGTGCAGTGGCAACTGAGTTGTCTTGCATGCAGCCACCTTCCCCATCAGGGCATCACATATTGCTGCTGAAACAACAGAGCAGCTGTGTTTCCTGGACCAGAGCCTGGCCTGATCCATGCTTCCAGGGGTCTCCTCTCCCTGACAGGGAGAAGACACAGAGGAAGATGTGGCTTTCATATTGCTGATCACCTGGGGACCAACTCAGGAGCTGTCATGTCCCAGTAAAACAAAGTACAGGCACGTACCTAGCACCCTTACAGCATCCCTGGGAGGAAAGTCACACCCACGTCCTAGGGAAGTGCCACTCCAAACTTTGAGAGCCTGGTCCACAAATGTTTCTTTTATTTGTGTTTTTAGCTTCTGCTTAAATCTGATCACACTGATCTAAAAGCAGATTCAGGACTTTGCAAGCTTGGAAAAGCAGCCTGGACAGTCTTAGGTGCTCTCAGCTGGAAGGTGGGAACAGATAGCTTTCACGTCAGACCTGCTGCTGAACAAGGTGTCGGGGAGACGGAGACAATCCACCAGGCCATTCAAAGCCCAGCCATGCACGGAGTGCACTTGGTGGGCTCTATGCAGAGGGAGAGAAACTATAGTCCTGATGCAGAAGAACATAACTCAACAGGGGTGCCTGCTCTTTTACCATATTGTCAAGAGAGCTACTTGTTACAGACGTTCTTCTAACAGATCACAGACTGTCCTCACACAGCAACCCAAACACTTCCTGGAGCTGAGGATTGTCACACAGATGTGTAACATCTGCACTGTGACAGATGCATGCAAGCTGCAGTACAGTTACAGACAAGCTCAAATGATGGAGAACTGGTCCTTCTGGAGTCTTTTTGGAATAAAGAGGCTATTCAGGAGTCATGCAAGCCAGGGTTATTGTCCTGGCAAGGCAGGTCCTGCTGCTGGACTGTGGGCTGAGCATCCCTGATCTAACACACCACCATACAACAGCCCAGCTGTGTTTCCTCCCTTCTCCAGCAGTGTAGGGGGAATGAGAACTGAAGAGCTTTGCCATCTATGCTTACAGCTGTGACCTGGTTAGTACCATGAGTAGGAAGGAGGACAGGTAGTAATGTTTGTTGATAACTCACCTGGGACGTAGTGCCCAGTAAATGCCAAAGCAGGCAGGAGGTAGGTGTACATACAGCACACAGCAGCATCTGACCAGTTTTGGATTCCTGCCATCTACTGCTTAGTGTATTCTTCTGCAATCACTGTACAGGCTTCTGATTAAAGAGAGCATTTCTACCACCTGAATAAATAGCCTCTCTCATAACAGCACACCTGAACAATAGAAGTGCTAAAGGAAGATCTGAAAATATGAGTGGGAGAATCGTTACATGCAGAGTTATGACCTTGAAAAAACAGCTTTCTTCAGCTGTCGCTCATTAGATAGAGTTCACACAATGAATACGAACCAAACCCTCCTGAGGCTCCATTCAACCCCCCTTTTATTCAAAGACCATACTTTCTCTGACTGAAAATCCGAACTGCACGCAAAGCCAGTACATTGCATTCTGCTTAGAGGAGGACAAATAAATTGGCAGAACTTTAGCTCCTCAGCTATCAGAGCAACCGAAGGGCACTGCAGCACATCACAGGAGCACTATTGGACAGAGGGGAGCGAAACTGCCGCTAACATACTTCAAATGAGTCACTTCCTATTGCAAAAATGAATGCTTTTTCTTTAAGGAGAGAAGAATCATTATGAAAAGGAATAGATTCATTACAGTGTTCCTGCACAGAACTGGCGACAGCGTGGCCTGCAGATGGGAGGGACTGAGTTTGGTCAGTGTGTCTGGAGATAGTGGCCACTAAAGCCTTGCAGCCTACAAGGCAGCGTGTAGCTGAAGCCATGCTAGCGCAGGAGAGGACTAGATTGCTCATCGCTCAACACCACTACAGAATACAACTTCTAACTTTGGGTTTGTTCTGCTACATCAGTAGAAAGCAATGCTGTCAGGGCTGTAATGATAACGAGGTGCAATATTTGGGAGGCTCAGTAGACTATGAAGTGCACAACCTTGCATGGCAGGCTGCTAAAATGAATTAGGAAGGAAAAACTCCAAAGGAAATTTTTCCTTGAAATGACAAGGACACAAAAGAGAGAGCACAGCCAGTTTTCACGGTAGGTGGGTAATGCAGAGCCCCCAGTTGTTAAGAAGTCAAGCCATTCAGAAGCACTAGGCAGTCTAATATCCTGCTGTTCTTCTTCCGCCCCCTTAGTTCTCTCTTCTTGCTGTTCCCCTCTGTAAAATGGGGCAGAAATGAGCCAGCAGGAGAGGGCCTTCATCCACATACGTCAAAACAATTTGCTGTAGGCAAACAAACAACATGGACATGTCCTGATATGGTACCCTCTCTGCTTTTACAAAGTGCACAGCAATCTCTGGCTCTCAAAAGCTATCACCTTGTGTTTCAGGGTGTCTTTTTTGAGTCTCTAATGCAATTTCCTATTAACTTTGAGACATCTGAAAAGGAAACAAAGCCAGAACTATCCCCCTAAACACAGGAGACCTTGCACACAATTCCATTTTCCATAAAAACACATATGCCTAAACCACAATGCCTGGAGTGCTGTTGGTGCCATTCTGGGGGTGACTTGAGGGGAGAAGAGGGTGTTGGGTTGCCCTCCATGACACCAGTATGGTTGTGCAGAAGGAATAAAGTAGAGGCAACCAAGTAGGACCAGAATTAGAGGTACAGAGGTAAAAGGAGTTTGATCCCTTTATCTATGAAAGAGAAGTCTGCCTATTAAAGCACTAAACACATCTTTTTTCACCAAAATTGTTCTCTTCTACCACCTGAAACAGAGTCCCTGCAACGTACAGTCATTTAACTTCATCTTTTCAATGGTACAGTGCATCGACGTTGTGGATAGGTGCAGTTTTTTGGTTTCAAGACAAATACCTGTCAGTCAGTTACATCAGACTAGGATGTTCCACAAACATTTGTTCTTTCCAGGTGTGTTTTCTTCCATGCCCAGACTAGCACATCAGACAGTGATACATCTAGTGTGGATGTAGTATATTCTTCGTGAGGGAAATAAAGCCAAGCTGTGATCGTTTTACATAGTGTGTAATTTCCTGCATATTGTGTAAAACTGGCATCGTCTCTGAGAAAGCTTGGCCGTGGGATTTGGAAGCATGAGCTCCTATTGCATTAGCTAATGCTTTAGGAAGACATCAAAATGTTGGGGTTTGTTGGTTTGTTGTGTTTTTTTTTTTTAAATAAAACCACAATCAAAGGTAAAATGCTATTAATTATTCATGTCCAGTACAGGATTCATGCCAATGCCCTTATGATATCACATCCTCCTCCATCCTACTCATCCCATCAAATACCTTTGGCACCTAGCTCAGTGCTTTGGCATTTGGTATCAAAATGGTAGAATGGTTTTGTCATCCTCAAGCCCAAGTTACTCAGCTTGAGATGTCTTAAACTTTGCAGACAGCCCACATTTAGAAGCCACAGACACCTGCCAAATGAGACACTCAAATTGCCTTGAAAATCTCCGTCTGTCCAGATACATTGTGTGAACAACCAAATTCTTTTTATGAGTTCTGTATTATTTTGCTGATTTCTCCTCCCAGCACCAATTTAGAAAGTTTTACTGCTCTGGTAGTAAGATGCAAGGCTAGATTTTGAGATTTGAGTTTTAGACACTTCTATCCTTGTGTGGGTGCCTCTAAGAAAGGCATTCAGTGGAGGGTTGGAGCATGTGAGAGTCATTAGAGGCTTTCTGAAATATAGGTCTAGCTCAGGAAAGACGGATGAGAAAGGTGAAGATGGCAAGAAGAGAACCAGATCCCTGTTGCATTTACACACGGGTGTCACCAGTGGGCATGTACGAGAGCACTCCACATCTTTGCATAGCATTCCTTCTGGGGTGTTCTTATATTGCAGAAATAGCCCCATTTCATAAGGACTAGGGGAAAAAAATTCTTAACTCCAATGGTCTAGGAAAGCCAAAACCAACACAATGTAATTACACCTGTCTGCTGGACAAGTTACTGCACTTAAGCCTGAGTGCTTGGCAAAGCTCTAAGTGAATACTGGCCATTGACATCTCCACACCATTACTGTGCCTCTGCCCTCCAATAGCAAGGAAGTGCTTTGGGATAGATTAAAGTCCTTCTCTGGCCTCTGTGACCCACTGATGGTTAGTGCCAGCCGAAGAGTACCCCATTCACTGCATCCTTCCCTGGAGCCGCCTCAGCTAATAAAGGCTGTCAGTGAGACAAACGGCCCGAGAGGCCAGATTTCATCGTTAGAATCTGGCCTCTGACACTAACTCTTTAATTCACTCGTGACTTGCAAGTGCAAGGCCATGCTATGTTTCGTCTGGCAGCCACTAACCCAGTCTCCAGCATATGGAAGGGAGTGTGTTTTCCTGGGCAAGAGCTTGATCAAT
The DNA here is from genome assembly GCA_013401255.1 of Urocolius indicus. Lineage (NCBI taxonomy): Eukaryota > Metazoa > Chordata > Aves > Coliiformes > Coliidae > Urocolius > Urocolius indicus. Next base: position 206,853 of record WBNH01002470.1, on the reverse strand, counting down.
CTCTACCTCCAGGTTGGCTTTCACCTTCAGAGCTGGCATGATCTGTCCTTGCATGTGGGATTTCTAAGCACAAGCCACATGAGAGCCAAAGCATGAAACCTTCTCTGGTGGAAGTCCTGTATACATGCCTGCTGTAGCTTTTGTAATGCTCATTTTTGGCTTAGATCTCTCTCCATCCTCTGAGAGATGATGCAGGCACCAGCAGAAGGGGCTGACAGCTCTTTCTTCCCGAGGGTGAGTGGGTGCTGTTCAGCAGTGCTCAGACGACTAATCAAATCAATTTATTTTAAAAATCAATCCTCACAGGAACTCTTGGGGAAGGGAAAATGTATATTGCATTAATTATATTCTATAAAGTATCTCTTCAGTTTTCACAATGGTTTAAGGAAGAGTCTCAGGATATAATGGTAAAAGAGAGAAAGAAATTATGTTAGCCATGAGCAGGTGCTGTTCACAGTCATCATCCCCATTTGCTGTAGTGTTGAGTTTGACCCATACCAGCTGTATAATGAAGGCATGGAACTGCCCAGTCTTCCTTCAGAGGAAACAGCATCCAAGGGTCATTTTAAAAGACCACATAGGCATCTATAGCCAACATCAGCAATAACACATTTACATTGCCACAGAATTTTAAAAAAAAAATAAAGAATTCCTATTAAATAAGCTCCATCAGAAATCACCCACTGACATCCTGTCAGAGAGCTCCCACACGAAGGGATGAACGCCATCCTCATCTCAAAAACATGCTAGTAGCTGTGGTCTGATCTGCCTCCTACTGTAGAGGAAATCATCTATTCCCATCAAGCCGATACATCATCCTTTTTTCACCATATATTTTTAGCATATTGGACCTAGGCTTTCAGAGTTTCTAAATCCAAGGGGGAGGCGTTCCTACCACTTTCTGAAGTGGTTTAAAAAGTCCCGTTCATAAGCCGTGTCTCTCTGTGCCAGTCAGGTGACCTAACGCAAGGCCCGCAGAGTAGTTTCATGCATTGCACAGTAATTTGTAGGGATCCTAGCAACAACTGTGTCGGTAAAAGGTGTCCATTATATTCAGTGACCTAATGTTTATCACGCTAAGTAAGCGACACTCATGGCTACTTCATTTAGGTAGTTTATGATGCTGAACTACTGAACCACGCAGCAGGCCTTATTCCCCACACAGCAGCTCTGCCACTTGTGTTCTAAAGGCTATTTCAGTGCACAGGATGCTGTGTATACTCAAAATGCTCTCAATAAAAAAAACAAACTAAGGCCCAGAAACATGCCTATTTCTTCTTTAGACAGATACAATTGCTCCTGCTTAAGCTCACATGCAGTGCCGATAGTCAGTGGAAGGAGCTCTGCAAATCCCCCACAAAGGCAATGGTTAGACACAATTTGAGCTACGACTAATCCATGAAACAAGAAGCTGAGGGAAAAAAAAATGCCTTTAGGGCACAGAAGACTGTGTAGGCTTTGCAGGCAAAGCAGTGTGGCTTTGGTACAGGAAGAAAAGCTAAATCCACATGAGAACCAAGTTTACTCCTAAAGGATGATCCCTCTCAGATGTGTAGAGCCTTCAATGGCATGAATGTCAGTGCTACAATTTGTACTCAGAAGTCAAAGCAGATACCAAAAGATACGTGTCCCATGACAAAGCCTGGCTGAGTTAGGAGGTTGCCATATTTTGAGCGGCGTGGACCGACAGTATTTAGGTGTCACAGTTTCAGGTGCTCTGTCTCAAAGGCATCCTCATGACTACAGGGAAAGAATCGAGACTAAGAACAGTTGCTTCTCATCATCTGCTAGCAGCATCTCAAGGCTTCAGCCAGCTAGTCCCTAATCAACCCCTGGTTCTCAACCAGATATTTATAAATCGAGAATACTGCACTGCAGCAAGCAACGCTGGCATAAATTCCCATCTGTCATCCCCTAATCAACTCCCAGCACAGTGATCAATCTTTTTCAATTTCAGATGATCTTTACTTAGTAGCTAGAAAAAAAAAAAAAACCCAAAAAAAAACCACTGCCAGAAATGGGCAGTGTACCATCCAGGACAATTTAGGGGCACTGACCTACCCAGCAGCTGTAGCTTCACATACATTAGAGACAGAGGTTTTTTTATCTCCATCATCTCTGCCATAGTCCTCACCACAGACTACAGTATTAGTACAAGAATTAGGGTAAACAAGGTCAAAATGTAGTTCCAAATGCTTTTATATCACTTTTAACCCATAGTAAGCCCATTTTTGCCCACAGGAGGGCTTGCTGGGCCCTGAGTAGGCACCCAGGAGTCACTGAGGTGCTGGTACAAGGACACGGTTGTTCACACAGAGAAGTATTCCCATCCATTTCCCATTTTACTGAGCTTTAGGTACTGTTTGAGGATACACCAAGGACCAACTTAACACTGGCTAGGAAATGGGTGAAGGACTGAGGTTTATACATAGCTCATTGCATGCAGAAGGAAAAACACTCCCAACCCCCATGATAAGACATCATTGTACTGGTGACTTTCTGCTGCACCCCAGTATTTATCTGTTTTCACGAAGTAAATGATATTACTATATTTCATATCATCCAGTCAGAAAAAGACCTATCATGATACCAGGAAAAGCATTTCCCATACAGATACCATAATGCTTGCAGAAAAAAAAAAAAACTGGATAGAGCTTGCATGTACTTTGTCAGATCAATTTTCTAATCCAGCTCACTAAGCAAAGCTCACAGGCATTAGACTAGTAACTTGCATTTCAGTACATGCTGTTACTGCTGTTGCTGGGATCCCCGTGAAAGGAGGGAGGAAAGAGTACAGAAGAAAGGACTGCTCAGTAAACCTGCTCTTGTAGGAAAATGGGAGTAGGGTTGGAACTGAACAGCACAGCCTCCATACTGGGCAGAAAGGGTGGGGAGCAGGGCTGCTGTGCCCTGACATGGCATGGCTTCAGCTGCCCTGCAGAAGTTCCTTTCACAGTCAGGCCAGAGTTATGAGTAGGGACCAGTATCCTCACGCAGCCCCCTCTTGCTACACAGTCTCCAGCTGCTGCTGCTGGAGTGAGTCAAATCCAAAGGATTTAAAGAGAAGATGAACCTCATGGGTCACATCCAATGTCTGTGAAGCCGAGACATACGTCCTGGCTGGCCAAAACCAACAGCGGCTGCAGAATCATGATAAACGCTCTGGCTCGAGGATTTCCTTGACAGTAAATCACTCACTGTACCTCTAGGGCTCATCAGCAGGAATGACAACAGGTATTTCACAGGCAAGTAGGTGAAAAATGACACAGCAGTTCTGACTGTATCACCTCCCCATCTCCTGTGGTCTTCTCTGTGCTGAAATCAATGCAGTTGCATTCACATTAACAGGGCAGAACTGGGAAAGTTCCCCTGAAGGTGATTTGGGACAATACTGTTGGAAAAAAACGTGCCTTCTTTATTTGGGCAAGGAGACAGATGAATGTCACGTTTGGTTTAGTTTTGTTTCAAGATACAAAATTAAATATATGAAGTTAATACAAAAATAGGTGACACTTACAAGGGCTGTTACTCAAGATCATTCACTCTGCTGCAGTTCATTTCCCTCGTGGCAGAAAGCTGCTCCCAGACAGCAGGCTTTGAAGGCATTTATGAAGGAGGAAGTTTTCTCCAGTGCCAAGTAAAACAGGGTTTTTTTTAAAAAGCCAGCATTTTCAGTTGCAGGACATATGTCCTAGGTCATCATTACCTAATGTCAGCAACTTCCTTTCTCTCTGATTTAAAGGAAACTTTACAATTACTGTTGATTCTTTTTCTTTTTTGGAAATCTTTCAAAGCTGGCAGAAATGTTTGAAGCACTGAATGCACAGAAGAGGTGATTTATGGAACACTTATGAAACATTTGGCAGTCTCTTGTACAGTAAACCAGATTTCTGATTTTTAAGCACTACTTCAGGTATTCTAGCCAAGTGATATAAACTTCTGATGGGAACAAGCTCGCCTGTCTCACTCCAGACATGCCACTAGTAGGAATAATAGGATGGTTTTTTCTCCCAGTTCAAGACTACTTAGTAAGTTCTAGTAAACATGAGCAAATAGTTTAAGTCTGGCTACATCTTAGTGCTCCAGGAAGGCTCTCAGGGACTGCAAGGGCTATTTGTACTCACTGTGGGGACTAAGCCCTTAATACAGTGTGCCTTATAGCACTGACTCAAGCAGCCACTAAAGCATATCTTTAAGTTGAATCACAGCTTTAGAAGACTGAAGCAAACCAGACAGTGGAACAGCAGAGACAAGACACTTCAGCACCTCACCACAATATTATTTAAGTGTCATGCAATACATGACAAGGTGTAGTTTAGGTGATGGGTCTGTATTGTGTCCAGAGTGTTGCAAGCACATGCTTTTTCAGGAGATTCAGGGATGTTTGCACTTGGACTGACTCAGAACATCCATCACATGTGATGCACCCAGCGGGATTCCCTTTAAGGCTCAACTGTATCACTTCAGAGAAAAAATGTCTTCCAGTTGAAGGACTTCTAAAAAGAGCAGCTCTGGATAAGCAAACAGGTCTTTGGGGAGCAAGTCATTTCAATGGTGAGGAGATTCTTTTTACCAGAACCCATATGTAGGAGAGTGGATTGGATAGGCATGGATGAATTACAGGAGATTCATCCTGGGCAGAGCTGAAAACTTTGAGTGCTACAAAGCACCTCTGACTCTCAGGAGGAGCTGAAGACACGTTTCCCCAGAAGTCCTCCGTTTGATTGGGATCCCACTCAGTGAAGAGAGAATTAACCTAATTCAGGTGGACTTTGATTTCAGCCAGGTTTAGATGGAGTTCAAAACTGAAACAGACACGCACCAGGAGCTGAATGAGGAACAAAACATTTCTCTCTAAAGCCCATCCCATCCTTCTAATTTGTCACTTGTTTAAAAACAAAATGGGGGGGGGAAGGGGGAAGCAAACAGGGAAATGAGAGATATCAAGCTTTTTCTCCTGCTGTTCCCTCCTGCTACCCCTGGTCTTCCCTGCACACAGGCAGGGGCCCCAGCACCTCTCAGCTTCTCTGAGGGACCCAGCTGTAGTATTTTCCTTTTGGTGTTTTCAACTTTAAAGGTGGTCACGGTGCCAAAGGCTTCAACAAAGCTACTGTTCCAATCAAGTGCTCAGAAAAGCTTGTGTTACATTTAACAGCCTAACTCTGGGTTTCTGTCTCCACAGCAAACATCTTGACAGTCATCATCCTTTCCCAACTTGTGGCTCGCAGGCAGAAGTCCTCCTATAACTATCTTCTAGCTCTAGCTGCTGCTGACATCATGGTTCTCTTCTTCATTGTCTTTGTTGACTTCCTCATGGAAGACTTCATCTTAAGCAAACAGATGCCTCAGGTACTGGACAAAATAATTGAGGTCTTGGAATTTTCTTCCATCCACACCTCCATTTGGATTACGGTTCCACTGACGATCGATAGGTACATAGCTGTGTGCCACCCGCTGAAGTATCACACAGTGTCTTACCCTGCTCGTACTCGAAAAGTCATCGTAAGCGTCTATATCACCTGCTTTTTGACCAGCATCCCCTACTACTGGTGGCCCAACATTTGGATCGAAGACTACATAAGCACATCAATGCATCACGTCCTCGTCTGGATCCACTGCTTTACCGTTTACTTGGTGCCCTGCTCCATCTTCTTCGTCCTGAATTCCATCATCGTCCACAAGCTGAGGCGAAAGAGCAATTTCCGACTCCGAGGGTACTCCACGGGGAAAACAACAGCCATTTTGTTTACTATAACTTCTATTTTTGCCATACTTTGGGCACCAAGAATAATCATGATACTGTATCACCTCTACGTGTCGCCTATAAACAACAGCTGGCTGGTACATATTGTGTCAGACGTGGCCAATATGCTAGCGCTGCTGAACACTGCAATTAATTTCTTCCTCTACTGTTTTATTAGCAAAAGATTTCGCACAATGGCAGCTGCCACGCTGAAAGCCTTCTTTAAGTGTCAGAAGCAACCTGTGCAATTCTATACAAACCATAACTTTTCCATAACAAGCAGCCCTTGGATTTCCCCAGCCAATTCTCACTGCATCAAAATGCTTGTTTACCAGTATGATAAGAATGGAAAGCCTATAAAAATATCACCGTGACAAGGGCAATAGTGGGAGTTTCTGGGTGCAAGTTGTTCTCAAGTGGTTACATCTTCGGGATGTAACTTGTTGAAATGGCTGTTTTGAAGAGTGGTCGCTTGATTTCATTTCCCTGGGAGACGGAGAGCAGGTCAGACTGTTAGGAGGAGACGGGAGCACTTGATTTTAGGAGCAAAATTGAGACGGCCAATGCCTCCATCTCTTACACAGCATTTTGAATATGCTTCAGAGTTCAAGTCTTAGCGTTCAGTCGCACTCAAACATTCTGTATCCCGGCACCAGTGCAATGCAAAGTCATTGGAGGGGGGAAGCCACAACAGCATTTAATTACAACCTTTTCAAACACGGCAAGACCTTACTTGACCATGCAGTTCGCTGTCGACAGAGCAAGCGGATGCTTTCACGTACTGTGGAAGGTGCCATTTCTGGCATGTGCACTTGCCAAAAGTGATGTTTCTGACATGAAACACCACCATACACAGTCTTGCTGTCATGACCTCAATGCAGGAGGCAGCCTGTGAGACATAAACTGTGACAAGCTCTTTTTGGCTCATTTGAACAAGGCTCAAGGACCGATATCATACATGTTGCAGCCTTGGCATGGAAAGCAATCCTGCAAGCTGCCAACCTTTTTTTTTGTTTTAAGTTGTTATTTAAGAATGTGACCAAGACTGGGAAGCTCGAGGGAGGGAGGTTTCTAGAGCCAAGAACAAAAGTATCATCTTTTCCCACCTATTTCGATTATGGTGTCTAAAGACTCCAGTGTGAGGCCAATTCCTGGCTGATGCAGAGCTCCCACTGAAGCTGCTCCTGTGAGATCTGGAATGGTCACAGCCTTCAGGTTCCTTCTTAATATTCTCAGTTATCCCCCACGTTCAGGCCTTTAGGAATTAACATATAAAAACCTCAGCATAAGATTTTTCTCCTGACACATTATGCCATCCTACTGCAGATTTGCCATTCAATTGTTTAAAAACTATTTGGTGAAAGAAATTGATTAAATAACCAACAGCAGTAAAAACACAGATCAGCTTGGACTAAGGCTTTTAAATATTGACTTTATTTAAAGTAGCTTAACTTCTCTTCCTTCACACTCAGAAACCAGCATCCTAGCAACACTGAAGGTTGGAAAATGGGGAAGAGATTTACAGGAAGGCTGCAAATACATTTCTCTTAATTTCTCTCCTTTTCCAGTCTTGGCATGTGGTCTCCCAGAGACGTGTACTACAACCTTTTTACTTCTATATTGGATATTTAATGCAGCCTTACTGAACACGAGGGCAGACTTCCCTGCATGGTGAACACAAGCACAATGTGATCAGTGGACAAAGCAGCTTCTTAGTAACTGCAAATAAGAAGTAGCCTGGTGCTAGCACTGTGTTTGTGCCTGTACCTGCCTCCATTGCTAGTGGGGAGCTTGTGGTGCATCAGGAACTGACATAGTGAGGTCCTCTGAGAAGAGATCCAGTCAGTCCCTCTTCGGTGGCATCTGAGGGCTGAAAGCATCTCTCTAAAACCCATGGATGGCTCAGCTTTGGTACATTTCCCCTAAGAAACACTAAGTCTGCAAAAATCCTGCTAAGGACAGCAGCCTGGTTCCCTTCTGCCACAAAGGTTGCATTTGCACACAGACTCATATTAGTGTCCTGCAAGAGCAAAACTCATGCCAAAGCTGAGCATGTTCCCAGAGGGAACAGCAGCAGAGTGCACAAACTATGAAGAGCAGAACCCCAGGCAAGGGCTGGCGGAGGGGCTCTCTCAGGAGAGATTGAGGCTTCTCAGGTTGGTCAGGAGTATAGAGACAGGATGCCCAGTGCCTCAGGGATCACAGACCACCCAGTCCTCTGTCACTAGCCAAGCAGTTGGAAAAGCTGCTCACAACTCTGCAGGGTGCTGGAGAACCCCAGGGACCATGCTAGTTAGAGCAAGGAGAGGGGTGTGCCCAGGAGAACAGAGAGCAACAGCTGACCTTTCCCACCCTCACCCATGCAGGGGATGCTATATCCACCTCCATCTCCCCAGATTCAAAGGGGAATGAGGAGTCCCCTCATCCTGGAGGCTGTTTGTCCTCATGATCTCAACAAAGCTTCACACTTCCTTGCAATAATGAAAACAGGGATGTTCAGCCTTGCTGTGTTTGTCATGGCAAGGTTAAAATTCATGCTACCTTTACCAGTGTTTTACAGAAATCCAGTTTTGTGGCCATGCCTTCTACCCTCCTCTCAGAAACCTCCCTCTGGTCTTTGTCAGTTGATAGTTACCAAAGTTACCTTATGAAAAAGGTACTGTATGTTTCATTTTGGGAAAACACTGTATTTATAACTTATTTTTATTCTAAATTTGTTATGAGGAATGCTTGTCTGAGTTACATGTGAATGAGTCTGAAGTGCAATATCTATGTAGATAAGTGGTTCATTTTTGAGAATGTATCTATTGAGAAAATCTATTTATACAAGAAATTCACTATTCTACTTAATATAATAGTAACATTACAGAAGATAGTGAATGTTTAGGGCTTTTATTTATTAAAAACATTCAACTAAGTGCATGGCATATGCTGCCATTCACATGGTGTGAGCTGTTAGTTTTTGTAACATAATGTTTATCCTGCTAACTAGGCAGTGTCATCTGATTTTTCCTGTCCTGATGATGTATTTTTGGAAATTACCATATATTTAAAAACTAAATCTTTCTGCTTGAATGTTTTATTTTCCACTAAAAACAACCTATTACATTGTTGTAACTTCATTTGAAAAAAAAAACACAAAACCAATTTGCAGTCCTTTCCCACCTCATTTTAGAAATGACAAGGTGCAATTTTCGTGTACAGTGGATTGGTCATTTCATTTCTGATAATTTAGGGCTTTAAGAGCTTACTTCCAAAGCCCCTTGAAGTCAAAGGGGAGGTGGTTTGTGGGGTATTTTTGTGGCTGGATTTTTCCAGTCCCAAATTTAGGAGGGCTTTGGATCAAGCCGTATCTTGGTTACAAGACATATGAAGCCTTCTTTGAGTCCAGTTTGGATAACAAAGCCTTGACTTTTTAGTCTGCCATATGGGAGCTGCTGTTGATAATACTTGCCTTATTTTTGGTTGTGTGAAGCATTTTGCAATGACTGTTGCTAACTAGCCAATGTCTTGCTGTATTATTCGTACCTCCTAATTTTCCAATAGTAAAACTTAACCAAGCACACATAGGATCATTATTTAGGGAAGACGTATCCTGGAGACAAAACCATCTTTGTTGTGGAGATGGGTCTTTTGTACTCTGTATTTCAAATATCTACAATTAGAAAAAATAAGCTGTGAATGGACAGTTTTACAGTTGCTTATAGGCATATGTCCTTGAAGACCACAGCTAGGAACAAAATACTTTTTAGATGCATTGCTGGTATATAAAATTATGGGACCTATCACCTAATTAAATTGTGAATATTGCTATTTTCATAAGTAGATAATATATTGTGTTTGACATACTTGTTTGTATATTATAATAAATTATGAGATGGTGCATAAATTACTACTGTGTTTGGAAAGAGTGTTTTATTTATAGGTTATTATGATACAGTTTCGATTTATAGGTACTTATGATCTACTACAAGTAAGACTAGTCCTTGGCAAACATTACTCAGTAAAACATCACTCTGAGATTCTGTGATTCTGTGATTATGTGTGTTCATTCCTTTGTTGAAAAGCCTGAAATAAAAGATGTATAAGGCCCAACGTTTCTTCAGATGGAAAATCCTGGCACTATGCAGAATTCATACTCCTGGTCAAATGTGAAACTTTGTGGGATCAAGCTCCTAGCTTCTCTGGAGAAATAATAGGACATTAAAAGACTATTAATAAAGTATGAACAACTAAGCAGACAGTGAAGTAGAGAAGGAACTGATCAGAAAAGTCCAGTGTATTAGCAATCAAGAAATGTAAGGTTAAAATGCATGAGAGTGATCCAGGTAGTGCCAGGCCCATTTGTCAGATCTCCCTGCTGTGAACAGATTGGGAACAGATTTCAACGGAAAGACAGACAAGTCAGGGGGAAAGGAGCACTGTCAGGACGGTCAGTGTCAGATTTGATGGAGCTTATCAGAGTTGTTCCTTATGGAGGGAGCCTGGAATCTGCCTGTCTTGGTACTTTCATTAACAGCCACGGCATGGGAAGTACTGATGAAGTATACAGATACTAAAAAAAGACATTGTACTGTCAGCAGAAGACTGAAGGAAAGGTATTTCATGTAAGAACAAGATGACCTTGAAGATTCAAGTGATAAAAATGGGATGAATTCAATAGTAATAAACACAAGGCTCTCCACTTGTCTGCCTGTAACAATACATTTACTATAAAACCTCCCTCAGCAGTTAGAAATAACCAAGAAACTAGTTGTGCCAGCTGGGCTTGAATGACGATGAGTCACCAAAAGAAAGCAGCTGAGAAAAATCCCAGAATTTAATCAGACATTTCTAAAGATTCAGCATAGTTATTAATTGCATNAAAAGGATAAATAGCACTAGAGAGCCCTTGATAAAGAAACAGAGATGGAACAAGAATAAGTGGTTCTGAACTTTGAGTAAATTTGTCATGGAAGTTAGAAGATAGTCTCTAACTACCAAAGCAGGAAGGTTCAAAGGCTTCTGTAGCAGCCCAGATCTCCCCACTGGTCTTAAAAAGAGCTCAATGGGTTCATGGACACGAAGCGGGTCACGGAGCGGGACTGTACATCCTCAGAGTGAGCAGTCCCACAACCCCAGCCTGCACTGGCACCTCGGCAGGTCCCTTAACTCAGCTCAAAGGACAGCAGAGGTCCTGTGTGCAGCCACAATTGACTCGACAGCATTCGCTGAGGATGCTATAGACAGGAGACCACTGCTAATGCATTCCCCATTGAACTCACACTGACTTCTGCCTCAGCTGTTCAGTTCTTTAAAAACCTCTTTAAACCCACCAAGCAGAGCAGAATAAAAAGCAGCCTTACAGAGTCTCGAACTGTTAAATAATAATCCCACTATTAGTGGGCTGAGGCTGGATTTGTAAGATCTGCCTTTCTGACAGCATGCAATTAATTCTCAGGAGCTGCCAGACACAACAAGGGGGCTGAAAGGCTCCAGCCTTTTGTAATAAATAGGCATCACAAATGAATTTACTATTAGCTTGCTACAGCGGATGAAAGACACATAAATATTTATTACAATTACAACATTATTTAAAAAAAATATTAAAGGCTCCTTTTCCTGTCTTACTAACAGGCTGGAAACCTGTTCCACCTATTTCTCAGTCAGCACTTTCTTTAGGTAGACTAAATGAACAAGATGAACCACAGGCAAAAAGTATGATATCGAATATTATAGTGAGAAGATTAATTTGCTGCAACACAGTGTACCACAGACCTTCAGCTGGCTGGTGCTGTGCAGCAGCATGATGAAACAGCCCCTGGCTGGAGGACTTTGCACGAACATACAGCATCCAGGCAGACAGTCTAGTGCTCCAGGAAGGCCATCAGGTGCAGGTCAGCCTTGGGAAAGGCAAGATAATAACATGGAATGGAGGCACTGTATGATGCCGTCTTTGTCATGGCAGACACCCCAGGACAGGTCCTGCTGCCAGAGTCCAAGTCCTGGGGCAGTGAGCCCCAGGTACTGGCACAGCACTACAGATGCACGATGGCCTTCACATCCACAGGCAAAAAGTAGCCAAGGATTAGTGTCACAGGGTGGATCAGCTGCCAGAAGTTTAAAACTTCAAGGGCTTCCTACTCCCACAGCATCACAGCACAGCAAGACAGCCTAGGCACAAGGAAGTGCCTGATACCTTCAGCATCCCTCAAGGGTGAGGTTCATCTCCTGAGATGGAGGTACCTGGCCTGTAGACAGCTCCCCATCAACCACTCATCCCAACCAGAAGCCAGAAATTCATCTCAGCCACTCGAGCTGCCCAAAGCACAGCTGAGGAGAGCCACGTGCCACAGCCCAGAGTCGCTGCCTTCGTTGTACAAGAGAGGGCAAACAAGCCCTGCCTCCACCAGCCACGCTGCCCATGTGGAAAAGGGATTAGAAAAAAGGTGCAAGGATTTAACTGAGTCTTTTCCCTGCTAGGTTTTATAATGGCTTGCAGCCCAGACTCAGGATAGCCACGCTTTACAGCAACACGATTAGAGACATGCAGCCTTGTGAATTAAATACCACTGCAAAGCTGGTGACAGGCACTGGTTTCCAGCAGTACCTTCTAAGTCATTTGTCACAATCATCTGTGTAAACATAACTGATTTTGCTGGGCTGAGCTCTCAGGTTTCTGACCTACAGGTACAGGCCTTCAGCATTGCTATGTTTTTGGGACTAAGAAAAAGTAAAGTCCAAATCTAAGATGATATGTTGATGAGGAAAAGCATCAGAGTCTCTGATCAGTACAGTACACATTGGAGTGCTTGGGACCACACATGGCACTGAAGTCACACACCAAATTGTGCATTTTAGCAAATGCTGCTTACAACAGCCTTTAGCAGAGATCCCTCTCCCTGATTTTCATCTGTATGTTTTCAAGGGGACCTCGCTCTCCCAAATCCTTTAATGAAGAAAAAGAGCATGGACTGTGGAGTTTTTCCTTCTCCTTTATCTACTTAGGAGTTCCACAAAAAGCCACTAAACTGAACTTCAGGTAGTTCCAAGGAAGAGATGACCACGTCCACTAACATAAGAACAGTAGCGGAAGGATCATTCATATTACCTTATCTTTTTGCTCTATCACTGGGGGGCTCAATTTAAACAAACAACTCAACTCCCTGTGTCATGTTATAAATCCTAAACAGGTCCTACTAAACGTGGGTTCAACACTGCTTGATAAATGCTTTACTTGTGTTTAAGGAGTCCATGGTGCTGATATTGAACTATAACATGCAAATACCCTAGCTCCCCCAGCAGCTTCTGCTCTCTGAGCTACCAGCTTTTCTGGTGCAGAGCTGCTGGGCCTGTTCAAATCACATCCCCCGGCCCAGCCACCACACAAGTTTGCTATGTACCATGTTTTCAGACCAGGAGAAACGGGGAAGTTTAGGCAGGTGCTGAAATGAGAAACTACTTGTCATAGAATGATAGAATCATTTTGGTTGGAAAAGACCTTCAAGATCATCAGGTCCAACCACTAATGTAACAGTGCCAAGCCCACCACTAAAGAACATCTCTCAGCACCTCATTTACACAGCTTTTAAATATCTCCAGGGATGGTGACTCCACTACCTCCTGGGGCAGCCTGTGCCAGTGTCTAACAACCCTCTCAGTGAAAAGATTCTTATAAATCTCCAATCTAAACCTCCCTTGGCTCAACTTAAGGCCATTTCCTTCTGTCCTATCACTCATCACTTGGGATAACAGATTGACCCCTACCTCGCTACAACCTCCTTTTAGGTAGCTGTAGATAGTGATCATATCTCCTCTCAGCCTCCTTTTCTCCATACTAAACAACCCCAGCTCCCTCAGCTGTTCCTCATCAGACTTGTGCTCTAGACCCTTCAGTAGCTTTGTTGCCCGTCTCTGGACATGCTCCAGAATCAAAAAGTCCTTCTTGTAGTGAGGGGCCCAGAACTAATAGCGCTTGAGGTGCAGCCTTCACCAGTGCTGAGATTACTTCCCTGGTCCTGCTGGTGCAGGCCAGGATGCCATTGGCCTTCTTGGCTACCTGGGCACACTGCTGGCTCATGTTCAGTCACTGTCTGTCAACATCCCCAGGTCCTTTCCCACCACTCTATCCCAGGCCTGTAGCATTGCCTGGGATTGTTGTGGTACAAGTATAAGATTGGGCCTTTGGCCTTGTTGAACCTTATACAATTGGCCTTGGCCCATCAATCCAGCCTGTCCAGGACACTCTGAAGAGCCTTCCTGCCCTCAAGTAGGTTTGTGCACCTGCCCAGCTTCATGTCATCAGCAAACTTGCTAAGGGTGCACTTGATAAACTAGAAAACACAGAGTCTCAAGGTGCAGAAACCAAGACCAGAAGATGCTACTATTTATATTTCAAACTGTAGATGTCAAATGAATCAAACTGTCCACATCTTTCTGATCTGATCAAATAGTCTCTTTAAAGCCACATCTGTTGTTATTTATCACAAGTATTAATAGAGGTTATGTGGAGGAAAATTAACTCAAAGCTGCTTTCAAGGTCACAGCTGACTTGGTCTGTACTTTTCTAACATAGAAGTACAAGTACTTCTCATAGTTTTTACTCCCAATATATCCTGGTAGAGAAAAGTGTTTGAAATGAGTTTCCCTCAGCACCCAGCATAGCCCATGCACTCCAAGTGACCCAGGAGGTGGTTCTTGCCCTTCTGGTGCTCTGCACAGCAGCAGCATGAGGGATGAGCAGCCCTGCACACATTGGTGAGAAACACTGTGCCCAACTGTGACAGAGTACAGGTCTGACTGAGCCGACAGGCTCAGCTACAAGTCATCCACACAGCTTTTAAAACTGTGTGCATCCTAGAGGATCTCCCGCAGACATCTGGCCACAGCTGGCTGCTTAATCAGCTGCCTGCAGGAAGAGCCACATGCATAATAAACCAATTTTCATTTAAACCAATATTGCACTGGTGTGACCTTTTCCAGGAGTGCGTATGTGCAAACTCCAGCAATCAACAGCACTAAAGCTCATCAGCAGCTGCGTGCAGGAAGGCTCATGCCTGACAATTCACCACCCAGAGCCAAACCTAGCATACACCAAAGAAGAGGAAAGCACTCTGTGTTTTGCATCTGAGAGCACTGAGAGGGGAGCAGTGCTCGTGGAGTGTAGATAAGGATACACATCTGCAGACAAGCTGAAGAAGAGACCTGCTTAACATGCCAAACCATCACACTCTATGTGAGCAATTGCACCAGTGATTCAGAGAAGAGAAAGAATAGGGAAGGAATTAAATTTGCAGTTTAATTAAACCACTAGGAATTATCCAAGCAGGGAAAACAGAGAAACAGCACAGGAGAATCTATGGGCAGCAGGTAGTGTCCATTTTTCTGAGCTGCCACCTAATAAAGAAGTATTTTAGTATAAATAAAAAATACAGCACTTGAAATCATCACTAGGTCTCTGGAGGGAGGAATCCAGGAGGCACAAGAGGCAAGAATTAGGTCATCATAGAATCATTTAGGTTGGAAAATACCCTTAATATCATCAAGTCCACCCGTAGTCCAAAGCAGCAGAAAGGCCAGTGTTCCTCTGGATCACCAATTCAAAGGGGTGCTACCAGATCCCCACAGAGACCAAGGGTTACGCAGACGATGCAAAAGCAGCTCTCCATATGGGCTGTCCCATAACCAGCCTCAGCTGTAGAGGGGCTTGGACAGTCTTTTCTTACCAGGGCCACAGCATTTAGGAGAAAAGGAAAGTGCTGCTTTCAGTTTGTGTGGCCAGTCTTTGGTAGCCAGGGGGCTACAGAGGGTGGCTTCTGTGAGAAGCTGCCAGAAGCTTCCCCTAGATCCAACAGAGCCACTGCCAGGCAGCTCCAAGATGGACTCATGAAGGCTG
This sequence comes from Urocolius indicus, assembly GCA_013401255.1. Taxonomy (NCBI): domain Eukaryota; kingdom Metazoa; phylum Chordata; class Aves; order Coliiformes; family Coliidae; genus Urocolius; species Urocolius indicus. The sequence goes on along the minus strand of WBNH01002470.1, from coordinate 191,236 downwards.
AGCCAATTAGCAATGGTGTTAGTGCCTCTGTCATAACATTTAAGGGGAAAAAAAAAGAGAGGCATATCTTCTGTCCAGCAAAACCTGCTCCACTGCAGAGTAACCTGCAACCAACAGCCCAAAGGATCCCTTTCTTCCCTTGCATTTTCACTGTTTCACTGTTCTATGTCATTAACCTCCCCCCCCCAAAAAAAAAAGAGATAGTCTGAAGTGAAACATGTGCAAAAAGGAAAATGTTGAGGTCAAACACCCATAAGTCTCCTTGAAGTTACAGCCAACAGATGTGTCAGAAGAGACTTTGTTCTCCTCCAGGCCACAAGAAACCTCAGGAAGGGACAGCAGCTGAGTGGACTAGCGTAGCAAAAAGGTGCATTGCTGCTAAGTGACTCCGTGCCCAGAGGCAGCCCTTAGCCTGCACACCAGCAGCACTACACATGTCTGTGGGGAGTGAGAGATGAGAGGTCCAAGCACATCTCCTCACTCTGCACCCACTCAGGCAGCACAGCCTCCTGCAGCTGCAGCCAGACTCCCCTGCTCCTCTCCCCAAGCAGAGGCAGCTGCCTGTGCAGCAAACCACCTCTGAGGGACAAGCACACCCTCACATTAACTTTAAGGCTCTGTGTATAATCACAGGCATTAACTGCATCACTGAATAAAGAGAGAGAAATTGGCACTTGTTCGGTAGCCACCCAAGTCTGCCAAATGGTACATTTACTGCATCACATCAACCTGACACGCTGCAAGGTACCCGTCAAGCATGGATTTGGTCACCATCTAGCATGCAAAGGCAATGGCAGAGACAACAACTAATCAGTGCTGCTAATGCACATTAAACAAACTGATCTGCACTCAGGCCTCTCTGCACCAATTATCATCTTGAATTCCATAAAGCAACAAAGGACAAATATCAAATAAGACAACTCCTCCCCCCCACTGTCCCTTCTTTTTTTTCTTTACAGATAAGTTTGTCATCCTCTTTTCCCTGTTACAGTCTTGGGGAGATGTATGAGGACAAGTTATTCTCCTCTGCAGTGAGTCAGCCCTAGTCTTACCCACTTAGGTATTTGATTTACATCAGGGAAAGCCCTAGATGGTAAAAGATGCTGCCCAAAGCACCCCTAGTGTGCTCTCCTGAGTTGGGCTATAGTTGAAGGAGCTCCACATGGTTTTGCAACCAGCCCTGCTTCCTGGCCAGGTCTTCTCTGGGCTCCTACACCAGATGAGCACAGTTGTGCAGGACAGTTTGCTGGTGAGTACCACTGGGCAAAGTGATGCACTTAAATACTCACCACAAAGTCACGCCCAGCATAATAAACATTTGCTTCCAGAAAGCAGTTTTTGTGCTTCTGTTCTAGCATTTTCGGTATCCGATACCAGGTTTTAAAGCTTTAAATGTTCCAGGATATGAAAGCATTAACTACTAAATGGATTCAACAAAACTCATCTTCACATGCTCACAAGAGACACAGCATTTTAAATCTACATTACACACATTTCCTAGCAATTTTGTGGAAAACAAACTAATACATTCTGAGTTAAAAGACTTAGCTATACTTTCCTTTGTCTATTTGTCTAACAGGCAAAGCTCCATGTGCAGCTAGTTTTCACCATATATTCCTCCTGCATCTCTGGCCATCATTCCTCCTCCCCAGGCCATCAGACATCCATCTGGGTTCATGAGCCCCACACCTACCCACAGCTAGACTGGGACCACCAATTCTCTAACATATAAGTGGTTCACAAAGAGGAACACAGATCCCTCTCTTGTCAATAGCTCATGGTAGTAGGTATCAGGCAAAAATCCAGCATTTGCATTCTTACAAAAGGTACTCTGACCTTGTCCTTAAGAGCCAATTTATGTTTCCAGTGCTGCCATGAGCATCTACCACCCTCACATGGAGCTACACCAGCCTTTTGTAGAAAACAGTTGAACTGACTCAACACAAATCTCATGGGCTACTAGAGTTTGGCAGTCTCAAGCCCAGCCCTCACATTATGGAGGAAGCAGGTGGAGAAATGAGTGTTGCTCTGGGTTCTCGAACCAGTCATAAGTGCCACCACCCCACCCTCGTCTCCTGCAAAGCCATTTCCTGCACCTGCAAAGCCCCATCTCCTCAGTCAGGACTAGCACATTCCCACTGGCCACACAATACTCATTGATGAAGTTTGTGAGAGTTTAAGCACTCTGGGCTAAAGCCAGTCCTATCTGACAAAGCTGTACCAAGTTGAACATGTCTTCATCAACACCAAATGCTGCCAGCATCGCATCCTGCCACTTGGGATAAGTTCCTGTGGCAAACACACTTGACTTCACAGCTTAACTGTAGAGGAAAAGCCTGTTTTTTCTCAATGATTTAAAGATTCAGAACAAGAAATCTTCACATTTCTAGGGGACACATACCAACATCCAGGTCAGCAATTTAGGTCATGTTGGCCTCGTTACATTACCGTCTTCTGCTCTGAAACAAGCAGCCAGCTCCAGAGGACAAGGCCTTAATACACAAACCAGGTCATTAACAGGGAGAGGCCAAGAACTGCATGCTATGCTTTGTGAAGTGAATGCATGTGAAAGATGGATATGAAACACTAAGAGAAGTTACAAATGGACAGAAAGCTACTGACTGTGAAAACAGAGCCAGGGCTGTAAAATCCAGGAGGCCAGGACACAGTATATTTTTTCCAAGATGGCTATTAACACATTCTAGTAGGTTCTATCATCTTGAAATCCCTGAGGGGGCAGTGGGGGGAAAAAACAACCTTACAAGTCCTGAGCAACTATAACACTCAACCATAAATATAAGGTCTTCAGTTGCTTGCCATCTTAGATTGTCATTATGCTTTTAAAGAAAGCTAAAGAAACCAACCTTAGTGTAATTACACCATGTGAGCAACTGATGTGAAGAAAAGTCATTTTCTGCATTGAGTTGGCAGGTGCCAGTAACTGGAGCAAATTCCCTGTAGAATAGCTACAGGTAAAATGAAGAAATACCAGCTTCAAGGTGCCAACGAAGACTTAAAAATCCAGTCACAGTTCCCAGCTCTGCTACTAACTTCTCAGATAACCTTGAACATGTCCGTTGAACTCTTTCCCTCCACAGAAGCCTTTCAGGATGCTACAGTTTTCTTCATATACTCAAGTGTTTAACTTCTGAAAGATAAGTACCCTAGACATGAAAAAGAGGCAGGAAATTATGCTGAATTAAGTCTCTCAATCATCAGTGACTTTGCTTCCTGGTTTCTCAGGACCTTTAAGGCATTCCAGTGCTGCTACTTATCACTGACATCCCTTGCTGCGTTTTCTCAGCAGATTTCTCCCTAAGTTGAAATATTTTGATGACCTACCTATGGCGCAGAGTCTGCTTCCCCACATAGGAACTCATTGACTGACTGCTGATTAAATACATACAGACACCCAAAAATTGCTTCTACAGATGTTTCACCAGAAATGTTGAACAATTATTATTTAGAAATATGTTAAGTTCTGCTGCAATTAACCTGATCATTCCCCAAAAAGAAACGGTCTAAAAACAAAGCAATGGATTTGCAGCGTAAGTACTCAGGAGTTACAGCAATAGGAGGCAGAAACATAAGAAGGTCAGACCAGCTCAGAAATAGAAGACAGCATGGTGGTTCCCAGCAGCATCTGGGACCAAGCTCTCTGGAATTAGCACATGACATCCAGCCTCTTGTCCTGATGAGCTTTAAGGTGTCACTTGGGATTTCTAAGCCTCCACTAAGTTTTCTGCATATGCCTTCACCACATTTCACATGCATTTTATTAGAAGTCAATATTCAGTCCCAAGAGACTGTGCTGGTTTGTCTTGCAGCCCAGCACAAGGTGGGAGATCCACAAGCAAATGGGATCTCGCATCCACCCAGCAGCAGAGTGGTGACACTGATGGCAGCTCTCAGCCTGGACCATGTCCCAGACCTGGCACCTCACCCAGCTCATGGGACACAGGCAGTCAGATAATCTTGTAATCACACATAATCAGATGTTATAACTCCATTGTCCTGGGAACAGCTACAGCTAGAGGAGATATTTCCTCACATCTGCATTTGCTACCTATCCACGTGCAGTGTGCAGAGGTGTCCCGCTGTTTTATGTGTATACATCTATATGTACCCGTACATATACATTTGGAAAAGTTGTGTTGCCAAGTGCACTGTCAGTGACTGTTACACTAATGAAGTCCAGTATGAGATTCCAGATAGTGTTTCTGGTATTGCTTTATTTGCCAGGGCCACTCCAGAAAACAGTATGCAGGCATTGAGTTAATAAAAGTAGCTGCCAGACATGAAGGGTTAACAGTTCATCTAGAAAAATTAATTTATGCTCAAGATCCATTCTGTTGTCACTTACTGAGAGAAAAAAAAAGTTAAGCACTGTAAAATGGGCAACAATAATTGCATTTTCTTAAGGACGTGTCTGGCAGGAGGTCACTATCTGTTCCATGAAGTACGTGACCGTGATACTGTCATTTTGACAGCATCAATGTATGCAGCCATTAATCTTACAAGTTAAAAACCCATAAATCTCTGTTAAACCCACTGTCATTGATTAGGAATTACATTACCACAATACACAGAAGCCTTTTAATTTTGTTTTTCTCCAAAATGAATAAACAGGTCTGTTTGGTTTATCTTTTCCTACGGTGGAGTGATAAAGGGCAAACCCATTTCATGGCTATGCATCATTGTTTTAGAACAAAATCATACCTAAGAAGCTTGGGAGAGAGGGGAGCAAAGAAGAAAAACAGGTTTTCAGGATGTAATTTAGCCCAGCTACCTACTATCACTTTTCACGAGTATCAAACACTAAGACAGAATATGTCAAACCTTGAATCTTGTAAATATGGTTGATATAAAGCCAGCAAATAATCCAACAAGACTCCTCATGAGAAAGAGAAGCACATTTGTTGTGTTGGATCTTTACCTGCTTGCCTATGTTTTTTTTTAATGCTCCTAGCTATTGGAAATATTCCAGATTGATCAGTTATCCAGTGAATCAACCTTCCAAGGCAACGTAGATAATTACTTCTCATTAGAGTAATGACTCGATAATTCACACAAATGACTATAAAATCCACTGCTTTCTACTGAATTTTGACATCTGGGTGCTGCTGTAAAACGTAGCAGCAGATGTGAACAGCATACAGATAAATCCAAGAGGGTCATGGGTTGGTGTGCTGATGGTTCAACACACAAATGCTCTATGGATCAGCCTGGCTCCACCTTCACTACAAAACTCCTCCAGGAATCAGGTCACCACTTCATCTTGTTCAAGTATTTGATGAGTGTGGGTGAAGGGAGGGAAGGTAACAGAGCAAGGATTTTTTGACAATTAACTGTAAAATTGGGAACTACTGTTCAGACATAACCATCTGTCAGTTTTATTGTTGGGAAGGTACATAAAAAGGAAAAGCTTTGAGATTCAGGATTCATCGACAAGAGCTTTCTGGATGATGTTTATGTGAACAGCCAGTGGGTATAAGAACAGCAGAGCAGACACCAATGGGTACACTCCCAAGGACACATCCCAGATGCATTCTAGTAGTTCCAGCAGGAAATAAAGAAGTCTAAAGGACTAATACTTCAACTCTTCTGCTTTCTTCATTCATCTTTTCTCATAATGGCCGTCTCCTTTAACTGCCCATTGCTTCAAACAAGGGGAAGAGAAACTCAACCAGCTTGTCAGAGTTTGGATACAAGCACCTCGATGGAGGGTAATTAAATATAGCATATGTGCTCTTTTACTAGTTGTTTACAGCTGAAAGATCAAATGGTTCTCAGACTTTGATCTTGATGCTTCTCCTTGAAAAAAAACACACAGACAAGTTCAACGGACTCTAGTTGCAACTTCTTAGGGATGATGTTGATTGGATGCAGTTCCCCTTCACAGAGCTGCACATCTTCAGGACAGGGGAAACAAAAATCAGTTTTTCCAGTCTGTAGGGGTAACATACTATCAGTTAAAATAAAAGGGAGTGAAAGTTCAGGGTGCAAATCCCAAAAAGGGAGCTTAGGAGCAGAAGTTAAAGCAACAGCCATTCAGTGTCTCATCCAAACCTTGGGGCTGTTTGCACTGGCGTGCTGAGAACTGCCTTGTCCTGTGCCTGCTCTGAAGTGCTGGCTGACCTGGGAAGGGACCAGCCACACCATCATCACTACAGCTGCCACTAAGTGCAGTAACACTTTTTAAATACAAAGGGATAGATAATTTATGTAGGAAATATTTTATGGACACAAATGGGCCTTACAGAAGAATTTTGTAATGCTTTTATATAGTTCCATCAGAAGGTTTTTCCTGATTTTTCTGGCTAAGTTCTTGCTCTAAGGACACAAGATGGTTTGTGTAATTTAAATAGTCCCCAGGACCTAGCCCAGACAAAAGAAACTAAGGAAGACTGACAATACTCAACAATTTAATTTGCCTGAGGGTTGCAAAGGCAGAGAGTAGCACAAGATCTTCTGAACACCAAGTGGCCTTAATAAATAGCCCCCTTCAGAATCATTACAGATGAATCTTGCTTTCCACTGCATTAAACAGACACCAGGAGTCACTTAGGAGCTTGCCAGCTCTCAAATTGTCCAGCAAACCAAAGTCAATCCAATTGGAATTGGCATAGAAACATTTGCCAGAGTGAAGCGGACCACATGAGATCAATAATATAGATCCTGGGACAAGGGAAAATTACTGTGTCTGAAGGAGGAAACAAAGGAGAAAAAAACCAAAGTCCCACATCAGTTATTGCCAGGAACTGGGGAAAAATGAAATAGAACATGGAATAACAAAATGGCACCTGTCTGTGTATGTGTAAAATGAGTAGACATGAGGAAAAATATGTATGTACTATTTGTATGCAGAAGATTAACGGCCTCTCCACATTCCCACAGCTCCTTCCACAGCTGTTTGCATATGTAGAGAGGACACACACACTGGATTCAAAGAAAAAACAGTAAAAAACATGTTAAAATATGGAAAGGTTCATTCTTGCAAGTGCACCTTTCCAAAGAGCACAGATTGAGTAATACCTGAAGAATCACCAAGGGGCTTTAAAGAAAAGCACTACCTTTATTTGCTGAGTCTACTTCAAATGCTAAATACAAGATTTGGTAACTCATTCCTTGCAAAAATATACAGATAACAGGTAGCATAAGCCGCAGCTAATGACTCAACCACCTACAAGCCAGGGACAGAAACAGGTTGTCAAAAGATGGACTTTTGGTATAGTTCCATACAGTAAGCTCTATAAAAAAAAGGGGTATGAGTAGAAAATTGCAACTCCATGATGAGGTAAGACAGATTTTCAAGGATAAACACAACACACACATTAAAGGTAACCCCTTAACCACCTAGCCATCATTTATAGCACTTAAAGTGGTATCCACTGTCATGGATTTGAGCCTACAGGATCAGATTTCAATAGTTTGAGTCTCAAAACACCTAATGATGACATGCCTCAGATGCCAGAGATGGCAGGGGATGGAAGTCCCATTTTTAACACTGTTCAGTTTAGACCATAAGAGAATGAGACATTTTATGGCTCATTACAACGGGTTCAGCAATTCTTCTATTGAGGTGTCATCTCAGAAAGACCTGCCCTTTTAGTCAGAGCAACAAACTAAAAGTTTAATTTGCTCTCTCCAAGTTGCTCGAGTTAAACTTACTGAAGCCATGGGGTATCTCTCTAAAGATAAGAATACTGTTCAGAAGGGACTCTAGCAAGCTAATGTTTTTCCAGTGACTAAAGCCAGAGACTGTTTGTGGATTAGTCAGCTCCTAAAGATACTTCCTCTATGAAGTTAAGATTGACAAGGACCTCCATCATTTGTAAGTGACCTAACTAATCTTGCTATTTTTCTATTGCTGATGATTGAAGCTTCAAGAAATCCTGTGAGCAACTTCTTCCTATTCAGACAATTCCCAGATCACTTATTTGCCAAATTGAAGCTTTTGCAGTCTTGTTCACATCAGAGTACAGACTACAAGCCAAAAGCTATCAGCTGGCACAGCCTGTGCTGCATACGATGCACTCATATTTCCTTGTACATGTTTGCTGAGGCAATAGGATTAATGGATGCTTTCCCCACACCACATATGACTTCCATGCATAAAATGCATGTTTACAAGTGTTCTGGTAATGCCTATTCATCACTGGTAGCGTCAGTGCAGAGATGAGCGTCCTTCTTCAAACACACACACTGAAACCATGCTGACATCAGCAAGCCTGTGTGGTTTTGACCACAGCCATTTGCTGAGTTCCAAATTTCATTTACATAAAGTTCAAAAATTTCAGCACATTTCTATGTAACAGGATTTATTAGAGCATGAAGTTGCTTTTAAAAGAACCCTAAAGTAGTAGAAGTCGGAATTCATGTGTGCCTCTGAAATGAGTACCAACGAGCAAGGGAGGGGTCAGGGACATGAGACACTGACTGTATCATTCACTTGCACAGATCACAGCAGCTTTATGAACATTTGAACCAAAGCTTGTGTCTAGGAGCAGCTTTCAAAAGTGGAGAAAGACTCCTGGTGAAATTAAGAGCTGATGCTATTTTAGAATGACAAAAGAAATACCATTTTAGAGCAGTGGTCCACATAAAAAGTTGTACCAACCTGCATTTTGATGTGTCTATTAGTTCTGGTGGGATGTTAATATAATTATTTGGACAAATAAAGACTAATTCAAGTTCCTGAAAACAGGAATAAGGCTGAAGCCTTAGACAACAGGCATGAAACTAATCTAAGTTACCTGCAATGTGGACCTTGCCCTGGAGAAGGTTCAGTGCACCCGAGACGTGATTTAGTACCTGTCAGGCAGTGTCACTAGCAGTCTCCTGTGCTCTCGGCAGGGCAAGCCAGCTGACTCCTGAGCTGAGTCCTTTCAGGGACAACAGCATCAGTCTTTCTCCTGTCCTGGCAGAAGACTTCTCTGCCAGAACAATACAAGGAAACATAAACAAGATATCTCTTCTAACATGCACCGCTGTTCCCCAGCATAGTCTGGAGTCACAGAACCCACATTCCCTCAATCTCCCAACCACTCCATGCACTCCCCAGAGGTGCAGCCACAAGGCACACTGCTGCCCTGGGCCTCCTCTAACAGCAGAAGCAGCACTGGGCACACCCTCTTCCATCTCAGAAATAACATGGAAAGGCAGCCTGTCTGGCTGAGAGTTGGTGGTACAGGGCAGTGCAAGGGAAGGTAAGAAGTCAGTGCCGAAATCACAACTTCTGAATCAGAACTCTGCATGCAATCCCTTATCAAGGGGGTGAAAGGGTTGCAGAGACAAACTTGGCAAGTTTACTGCATCGTTTTTGGTGACATGGATTTAATTTAAAGCAAACTCTTCTGTGCATCTTACCCTCCAGTTCCAAATATTGAACTTGGAAACCTCAGTCCCCCTTCTGGAGTAGAAAAACATAACCCTGCATTTACCACTTTTGTCTAAAATTTGTTGAAGAGAATTTTGTCTACTCAGAACAAACTTTTGTGGGGTTGAAAAAAAGGTTAAACTATTACCTAAAGGTAATTTTGGCAGAAAAATAGAGAAGGCAGAAGAACATGATTTTTCTTTTGCTTTGGCAAGTCTTGTCTTCCAGTGGCTACCTTAGCAGACAGCTCCTGAGACCTCTGTCACGGCCAGATGATTTCTCACAAACTGCACCATAGCACTTTGAGCTTTAGGTTGGAGATACATATATCATTTCCCCTCTGCACTACTCAATGGATTTTATAGCTCTTTGGAGACTGGTTGAGACAGTCTCAGAATCTGCAAACTTCTGCTAGGAGCTTTGATGCATTTAATTCCTTGCAGGCTGTCAAACTGACTTGAGAGAGCGCTCTGGGAAATGGGTACAGTTATCATTTCCTATCCGAAAGGAAACAGCTATAGGAAAGCCAAGCATCTCTGTCAGAGCTACCAACAGGTGGCCAAGAGAACCAGCCTGCACAAGTCCTGGGCTACAGTCACTGGTGTTGCTCCCTCTGAGCTCCACATGCTTCTATCTGTGACTACAGCACATGGCCAGGTCATGGTACACCCTCCCTGCACACCATGTCACGAATGTCCAGCAGGTCTGTCTTCAAAGGAGATCATTCATCCCATTGCCCACAGGGGTTTAATGACAGCCCAAGGCACCCCACAGAGAAGAAATCTGTCAAAGTCAGACAGACCTTCCACCACCAAACCATTACACCCTTCTGCAGCCACCCCAGCCCTCTCAAAAGGACTCTCACCTAAGACACAAACATTTCACAGGCTTTTTCACAGACAAAGCAACAGCACATCTGCCAGCAGTCCCTCGTGGCCAACACCTCCACCCAACAGAGTGGGGCCAGCCAGCCCTACTAGGTCAGTTTCATGTATAAAAGTAATATTCACTAGAAGTCAAATCTCCATAGTCCATCCCCCCTCTGACTGGCTGAAGCATTATTCTACAGCCTGAGTGTTCAATATGGGGAAAAAAAAACCCAAACCTCCTCCCAACAGAAGTGCAGCAGGAGCTGTATTCATCGGTGGAGGTTTGCAGCCAGGCAGATTTTTAATTAAGAGAAAAGGGCAGAATCCACAAAATGATTAAACATCTGCCAGGTGCTCACCCACTTGCCCATGACTCCCTGCAGATGGCCAGCTTTTAATCACAGCTCACTCTGAAAGCAGAGGACCAGCTTAGTCTCTTCATCTGACACTTAAAAAGACACTACCGAAACACAACCAAGTTTGTTTTCTCCCCTACTATGCATTGTATATTCTTGCAAGCACTTATACAAAAGTTAATTGTAGAATGGACAGATAAACTGGAAGACAAGTGCAATACCCATATCTGCAGCACCAGCCCTGCCTGGCTTTACTGGGAGTGCCCACAGGGCCCCAGCTCTCACCCTGAGATCTGCAGCAACAGCTGGCTGTGCCCATATACTAAAATTGTCCCTAGCCTCATTAAAAAGACAGCTCATTTTAGGTCAGCAAACCTGTTCACATGCTGAACACCAGTGTTTCACAGTTCAGAGCCAGGGCCCCATCTTGGCTTGTTCCCAGTGGTGGGGGAAGCAGCAGGAGGTCCCGAGAGGCAGGTCTGACCATGGTGCAGCCAGAAACCACATTGCTACACCCAGGACAAGCCTTTCACTGTGACACAGGCATTAGAGATGGATTCAACTTACAGCAGGGACCTCTGAGGACTGTACTGGAGCACGCCCTGCACCGCATTAGTGCTCATCAGGGTATTTGCCTTTAACACCTGGGCCTGTCTTAAACCACCCTGCCTGTGCCTCTGGCTGCCTGGCTGGCTCATTACACAACGTTCTGTTTACACACAGGCTGTTAGTTCTTCATGCTGCTGGGTGCTGTCTTTGCAGAACTTCTTCCCTGGGACTGATGTACACCACACAAACTGTGTGTGGTTTGTATCGCTCCTCCTTTTGCATTCCATATCATGCACTATCCCATCATCTGCCAAGGAAGGACTTATTCAAGCCAAGATGCTCTTATCAAACCAACCGTACACCAGCAGAGCAGCATTTGCCACTCCTGGTTTGTGCCAGACCCAAGGTTTTAGCTTTAGGCAAAACCACCACTGCAGTAGCTTGGAAACTGGGGCCAGAAAGATAACGCTGGAGTCACTCTACTGCATCAAGAGGCGAGGGCTGACTGCTGGAGGCAGGAGACAGCCAGGCTGTCTTGGCTTTGTCAAGGCTTGCACAAGCTTCATAACTAGGTAAGTTTGCTATTTAGATGATTGCCACATCTCCCCCCAGAAATGAGCATCACCAATAGAGAGGTGCCTCTACCATGAAACCCTGTTTCCTCCCCATATCATATTCCTTATGCCAGATCTTTTCAAGGAGTTGAGAATTTAGGACCCAATATGTCAAGCCTTTTGAGCATCCAAGCCTCCTCTGTACTTCAGTTTTTAATCCTAATTTCTCACGTTCTGCAGTTGACAAAAGCCATGTGATTTGCTGCCCAAACACACTGGCACATAATCACCCAAAGGGTCGGGACACAGAGTGGTGAAGGAGGAAAGCAGCATTTCTTGATGTAGCTGGGGTATTTCCCCTCCCTCTGCTCCCAAGACACAAAAAAGCCCTGACCTCTTCCTCTGCTAGGTCACTAGCCTGGGCAAAGGATAGCAACTTTGACCTAGTTCTTATGCTCCAAGTCTGAACATTTACCATCCATAAACCGGATTGATTTGCCTTCCCCAAGCAGTGAAGTAAGAGCAATGGTCAGGCTCAAGTGCTCCTGAAGAACAAATGCAGTTGGCACTGAGATTGCTAAGGCTGCTACAGAAGAATTTGCTCACTTGGGAAAGGTATTATCAGTCTGCACAGGTCAACTACTGGAAAACACCATCTCCAAAGGGAAATACTTTCATATTGTTCAAGCTTTATTATTTCTTCACACAGAGATAGCCAGAGGATCCCATCATGCATCTTCAAAAGCATAGAAGAATCTCTTAAGCACTTTTCTTTGTTGTTTGCTTTAGAATGGAAAGTGGTAATTAAAGTTTCTCCCAGAGATACTCTGAGAAAGTAGGCTGTAATAAATACTGTCAGACAATGATCCCTTCCCTGGCAGCCCCGAGCTGGGCCATGCCCAGGAGCTCACCTCCTCACCACTCCTCAGCCTGTGTCAGCTACAGGGAGCCAGAACAAGGTCACACACACAACACTTGTGTCCTATCTATGACCTGGGTGCTCTCTCATCTGGGTCAAAGGCTTGGGAAGCAAGAAAGCATGAAGTGAGAAAGAACCAAGTGCTGAGCAGTGCCAGGCATCCCTTTGCTAGGCTATGCTACCTCAAGCCCATACATTGAGCTAAAGCCTTTGAAGGAATTCTGTTGGACAACTGAATAGCTCTGGAAACAATCACCACTTCACATTCCTCCCAGTCAGGAAAACAAATATTGTTGTGGGCCCCTTTCACAGCACCCGTGGTTTTTCAAGGGATATGTGTATTTCTCCAGCCACCGTGAGGCATGGTTCTCTGCTTTGGTAGGGACTCCAGATGGAAGCTGCATCCTCACTATGCAATGCAGCAAAGGACTTCTACTGCTTCTTTTATTGTTTTTTTTATTCAGTAAAGTACATAGATGTGCAGCTAAATACTTTTCCAGTTTAGGTCATTATGAAGAACGTGATTCATAGACCTAAATGCAACTGAATAATGATCAAGGATCCATCCTAACCAATATACATAGCAAATGCTAAGGTGTAGGCCCTAGAGCAAACTTTTTTCTCCCCCATACAATGTGTCTGGTCCTAAAGCCAACTACTTTACTGTATGTATCTTGCTAATATTTAGGTCAGAAGCAATCAAATTAAATTCCAACTCCATTTGAATTTTTAGTCTTTATTGTGGTTGCGTATTTGCCTTAAAAGAAGTCTGGTTCTCAGAAAGTCCCAGGCACCTGCTCAATAAACTGGAGCTCTTAGTGTGAAGCTGAGCACCCAAAAAGAGTGAGAAGGAAGACATAAGCACTGCTGTTGAGCAGAGCTTTGGTAAAAGAACAAACACTTCCCAGCTCCCGAGCTGTAGACGGTTTGGGTAGAGCTCCTTATTTCATAAAAGTTAATTTCTTCTAATTAAAATCATTTGGCATTATTTCAGCTATACACAGCATTCTTGTTACATGTCCTGCTTAAATTACTTTGGCCAAACTAGTAAACCTGACAATTCAGGACGGGATATAACCAATTAGATTTACTGTATGATACACCATAATCTGATCAAATAGTCTCAAAGGATTTGGTTCGTTAGCATTTCAAAAGCATTGGAGCTTTTTGAATAATTTATGACATTTCTTTCAAGCCTGTCTTTGTCAATTCATTATGTAAAGATAAGGCAGATGTTTTAGAGAGACCAGTGCCATACCTACTTTAAATTGTATTAATGTTTCCAAAAGCTTATCTTTGACAGGCGGCTCAGCTGAAAGTAATAAGTTCTGAAATAGCTTTAGGAGGAGCTGAGGGTTGATGCTTTCAAAACTCAAGTTGAGATATGGGGATTTCCCCCACCTTCCACTTTGTGAGAAAGAGTTCTTGTCATTTACTTCCCCCGGTTTCTTGTCTCTAGCCTCTCTCACCTCTGTTTTTAACACATCCACTCATACTTCTGCTACAAGCTACAACATTCTTGCATCAAAACCTCCAGAAATAGCAACATTAGCTGGATTAAACAAATCCACACTGCCACAGTTCAGTCTGATAGATGCATTTTTCACCTTGCCTACTAAGGGAATTTGCGAGCTGGCATTTGCTTGCCCTGTTAAAATACCAGACAGTACAACCTCCTTTGTTACAATAGCAGTTGTTTCCAGGGAGGTGGCTTGCTTCCTCATCCACATCCCTGGAGGACACCTTCCACAGGTTATTTTTGCTTTGTTCTTGTTCTGCCCAGGAATGAGTTACGCACCAGAGGCTTGAATTTCTATGAACAAACTTTACTGAGTTAATTTAGAAAAGGGCACACACTCATTACTTTCTTTTCTGGGAGCTCAAGGCAGAAGGGCTGGAAAACTACATCTTTCAGCACAAAAGAGGGATCTCTTCTCCCACTCTGAACTGAGCAATAGTACCAGAGCGGCCTTCTACCCAAAGGTACCATCTTATAGGAATGAAGAACTGAAGCATAACCTCTTTTTCCTATGATTCCTTTGCTGAGGAAGGATGCTAACCTTCACAACCTGGACAAATCTGACCACTAACTGCAAAACCTTTTTCTCTGGGATCTTTTTGCAGCTTGAGCCAAATACAAAGGGTATTTTTGTCTCAGTAAACTGTTTTTAAGTACTCTTATCTCTAATGGAGCTGAATTTCTTTTTGTAATGATCGCCCCTGCAGGACAACATGCCCACAGCATCAACCTCCACATACATCTGCATTAGAACTTCCTGTATATTATTTTTATATATGCTGCTATTCTGATTTCATTCCAAAGAACCAGCTACTTTGGGTAGTACAGCTGTCTTCTGCACGCAGAGGCTGACCATAAAGTAAGTCTTAGCATAGAAAAGGTGGTCAGCACCAGGAGTCAACCCAATGCAACTCAACACACTTCTCAGCGAGAGGCACTGGGCCCCATGTGGCACAGTGCACAAAGGGTGGATTAAAAGACAAATACACTCATATCAGGAAACAGAGATGAGTATCCTTCTGAAATATCCGTTCTACCTGAAGAAAAGCTTCCAACAGCAAATTCAGAAATATTTCTCATGCTAAGCCCACTTCAGTCTGAGGGATTTCCTGATGAGCTAAGGTGACAATCTCTGAAATAAGTTTGTGGAGTTATTCTGAAAATACAGAACTCTGGCTATCAAGACAGACTCTAGTAAGCAGTCTGATTTCAAGGACAATGTCTGAAGTGTCCTATCTATCTAGAGTGTTCCTCAGTATTTCCTTACTGCCAGTATTAGAAGATATATGACGTTCCTCAGCTACACCAACCCAGTAACAAGCACTTCATGACAAACACCCAGATCTCCTAACAGCAGGTTTCCTCACCTTTGTTAGCTGGCAGAGTAACAGAGAACACCAGATAACACAAGATTTGTTTCCATCCATTTACCCCTCTCCAAAGAAAAGTATTATTAATTTGGTTCTGAACTCAAGTTTCATCACTGATATACATTAACCAAAAGACTCAGTTTTTTTAACATGTATGTTTATATACCAGCTAGCCACCAACTGTGGTCATTTGCAAGTCTAAGGTGAAATTCATCTAAGTGGCAAATAGCAATCATAGTCTAAGCAAGGAGCTGCAATTCAGACATTTCTCGTGGGATGGACCTGGAATGGTTTCTCTCTATCAGCCATAGAAGGAGTATAACTGGGTTGCTATGTGAGGAGAGAACAGTGGATGTCATCTGTCTTGACTTCAGCAAGGCTTTTGACACTATCTCCCATAACATCCTCATCAGAAAGCTCAGGCAGTGTGGCTTGAGAGCTGTCTGAATGACAAGTCCAGAGGGTGATGATCAGTGGCACAGAATTGAGTTGGAGGCCTGTGGGAGTTCCTCAGGGATGGGTTCTAGGGCCAGTCTTGTTCAACATCTTCATCAATCACCTGGAAGAGGGGACAGAGTGTACCCTCAGCAAGTTCACTGATGACACCAAACTGGGAGGACTGGCTGATTCTCTAGAAGGCTGTGCTGCCATTCAGCAGGATCTCGACCGGCTTGAGAGTTGGGCAGAGAGGAACCTCATGAGGTTCAACATGTGCAGAGTCCTGCATCTGGGAAGGAACAACCCCATGCACCACTACAGGCTGGGGGTTGAACTGCTGAAGAGCAGCTTTGCAAAGAGACACCTGGGGGTCCTGGCTGGTAATAGACTGAACATGAGCCAGCAATGTGCCCTCATAGCCAAGAAGGCCAATGGCATCCTGGGATGCATCAAGAAGAGTGTGGCCAGCAGGTTGAGGGGTGTTCTGCTCCCCCTCTACTCTGCCCTGATAAGGCCTCATCTGGAGTCCTGTGTCCAGTTCTGGGCTTTCCAGCTCAACAAAAACTTGCACAGGTTGCCCAGGGAGGGTGTGGAGTCTCCTTCTCTGGAGGTTTCCAAAACCCACCTGGAC
The DNA here is from genome assembly GCA_013401255.1 of Urocolius indicus. NCBI lineage: Eukaryota > Metazoa > Chordata > Aves > Coliiformes > Coliidae > Urocolius > Urocolius indicus. The sequence continues at coordinate 174,652 of WBNH01002470.1, read as the reverse complement.
AGGTTCCCAAGTAACCTGATCTAGGCAGACCTGCTTGGGCAGGGAGATTGGACTAGATCTTTATAGATTCCTGTCAGCCCCTACCATTCTATGACTGTGAGTACAGACCACTACCATAAACTTAGCAGGTGCCTGAAACTTAAGGTGACATGAAACTCGCTGCTCTTCAGCTAGAACAGTAACCAAATTGTGCAAATCCTGCACAAGCACGCTGCAGTTATCCACAAATAGCGTGCATGCAACATTACAATCTTGCCCATGGGGTGAAAGAGGGGGAAAAAGGAAATTATGTGGAGAGTTCCTAGAAGACACAACACTTCTGTTGCAAAGGATGTCCAAGTATGCTGGGTTAACAGATTTAGACATAACCTGAGGTGGTGTTTGCTGGAACTGAAGGCTATGAGAAAGCAAAATTGTATTAGCAAAAGGTAGAGACAGGTAAATGAGAACTGTGACCCAGCAAGCTAAACTGAATAAGCATTACATCTGTGAGGGCTGGGCCCATACGAGGAAGCTCCTGCTGTTTCTTGTTCAATACTGTCCTACCCAACAATCTGTCATGACAAAAGAGGTATTTAAACATCTTTTGAACCAAGGCTGATAGCATTTCCTGTCACAGGTCATGCCAAAGATCTTCTCCGTTAGAAGTCACTGGTAACTTTTGAGGGTCAGCAACTGAAGTTTAGGCAAGGCTACATGGTGAGATCTGCACCAAGCAGAAAGATTTCGGTATGCAGGCGCACAGTAAGGTGGCATTATAACACGTACCTGTGGTGGTGCTCATGTGCAATATTGATCTCAAAAAGAAATATGGTGATAAAGCTGCATCAATCCCAACATTTAACACTATTCCTTAGTAATCTAGAGGTTTGGGTTTTTTTGGTTTTTTTTTTTTTTAACAATTGAGCTTTGAATTAACTCATCAGCTAGAAAACAAGTTCTGATCCAGGAAGTTGTATTTTATCTTTATTCTGTTTTAAAACCATCTGGACATAAATCATACAGATAAACTAGTATCAAAAATATGTGGCTATTACTAATTATGGTATGCTGAGCCATTTCTCCCACCACCTGCTAGTGATGACACAATATTACTCAAGAAGCAAGCTTGATAAGCTTGATGAATAATTTTTAGACTATTTTCTTCAGCTTGTAGATGATCTCTCAGCAGATTCTCACCCCTCCCCATATCTAACCTATTTTAAATTAGTCACAATGGTTTTGGTGACTAATTCCTGATCTGTAACTTGTTTATGAGCAGTGTTGCAAGTGCTTGAGATTTGAAATTCAGATCTTTGGTGCAGAGTTTAGATTTGACATGTAACTCAGTTGTCGCTTAATCTCTGACTGGGAAACATCACAATCGCTATCCCAGGATGAATACTTGCATCCTAGACTCAAAATTCACTTTCTACCAGCTCATAAAGGTTCCTTACAATCTGAATGATCTATGAAAGTGCAGCAAAGTACAAAGAAAGAGGGAGCCTGTGGGCTGGAAGATGGGAGAGGCAAGGAATTGCCTGAGATTCCTGCTATTTTTTAAGCTACTCCTGTAAAGCCAGAGTCAGCTATCCCTAGCAAAGTTTCCAAATAATATGTTCACCACCTGATCAAGATGAGACTTCATAAGCACCTGCAGACAAAGGCAGAGACCTTCTGAAAACAACTGTTCTTAGAACCATTCATCTTACAGCCATCTTTCTGTGTAGTTAAGAAGGGTCTTGTTGAGAAGGAGCTCTAATCCCATGTCACACATGTGCATTGTTCACTTGATGAGGGCTTAAGCTTCCTCACATCTCACAGCCTCCATGACTTACACCAGTTTCATTTGGAAGATGGACATATTTGAAAGCACAACATATAAGCAAGGAACATTCCATGTGCGAGACAGTCCACTGAAGTGAGGCAGGAGTATTTCTACAGTCTCCCCAGAAGTTTACACTCAAGCTTACATTTTGGGAGAAGTGTTCTCACTAGTGGGTCAAAGGAGAAAGCACATCTCCCTTCCAGGGCAACACAGAAAGTCTCAGTTTCCATTCCCCTCGGTTCCATGCAGCCCTGTGCAACTACAAATACATTCCCTCAACTCCTGAGTTTCCAGACATCCTAACATTGACCTTTTGTGCTCAGTTGATGGGTTGTTTGGTTTTTTTAAAGTCATTTGCTTTCTCTCAGTCAGGTTGCCATTGAAGAGTTTCATGAGAGCAAAGACCACTACAACTTCCACAATTTCAGAACCATGCCTTGCTAGCTGGCCAACTCCCTCCATTTCAAGACAGTATGTTCCATGCCAAGAAGCAGTCAGCACAGGGCTGGTCCAAGGAGAAGGATGAACTGGAAGCCAAGGGTGACCCCAGGGCAATGTCCCAACATGACAGTCCCACAGGCTCCAAACACATCAGTAGTCTGAAACAGATAGCAGTCATCAAACACACTTCACTGTCACTAATGTCAGCCAACTCAGCTAAGCACTATTAAAGCTTTGGAGCAGAGACTTTAGAAGTAAAAGCTGCCATCTTCTAAGGGCTTTTCCCTCAGTCTGTATTGAAAAACTTGGCCATTACTGCACCCAGTGCTACAGACTTGCTTGTTACTTCTGGGCACCCATCACCTTTAGATACATCTTCACATACTCCTCTTGTTTCCCAGATACATTCTGAAGGAAGCCTAAATGCAAAACAAGCATCTCCAGGAGAAGTACTTTCAACTTATCCACATGGAGTGGAAAACTGGGGAGTTAAGCATTGAGCTCACAGTCACAGGAGGGACACTATCTTACAATCGAGGATTTCCAGAAAATAGCCTGCAGCTCAAAGTGGATGAAAAGATTCACCAGACAGCATTCTCTGGCTTCTGTTTAGCAGGAGGTCTGTAGAACTCTAAAGGGATGATAAATGAAACAATAAGAGCTTGTACTTATACCACAAAACAGATTGAACAGTAGAAGAAACAGCTTGTGAAACAGCTGTAGCATCTGCCCCATCAGACTTAACCACACCATGTGCAACACTACACTGCACCTGAAAGCTCCATGTCCTGTTATATCTCCATCTACTGATCTTACAGAACCAGTTATTTATACAGGATGGCACAAGCAGATCATAAAGATCCCTCCAGATTAAAGCCTGTGAATGTGTCATCATAGAAGTGTCTAGAACTGCTGTGCTCTCCTGACTGGCATGTCACAGGTACTTTGGAGCATGCAAAGATGCATCATAACCAATATTAAACTTAATTATTAATTAAGAGACCAGAGAAGAGTTAAAGTTCAGTTTTAATTTTGTTCTATTAATTATGATTAATGTTCTTTTCACAACTTGCCAGGAGCATTTTCTTCATTAATGCAGCAATTTCACTCGTTAGTTTTCATCTACGAGTCAGCCTCACTTATACCAGCACTTGGGCATGCCCTGTAAAAATAAATGAAAGAGAGCAATCAAAGCCATCCTTTCTGATGAAAAGTTACTCCATGATTCTATTGAGGAGAATTATTCAGTCATACACTCCCAACTTGCAGTTCTGTCCTAGGGAAATAAAACACACAGTCACAGCTTGAGCCAGGCCAATGGGTCTGATGGAAGATTGGACTGATACAGGCACACAGACAATGGGGTTGAGTGCACCCTCAGCCAGTTTGCCAAAATCACCAAGCTGTATGGTGCTGGAAGGGATGTCATCCACAGGAACCTTGGCAGGCTTGAGAGATTAGCCTGTGTGAACCTCATGAAGTTCAACAAGGCCAAGTTTAAGGTCCTGCACGTGGATCAGGGCAGTCCCAAGCAGAAACACAGACTGGGCAGAGAACAGATTAAGAGCAGCTCTGAGAAAGACCTGGAGGCACTAGTTGACCAAAGGCTCAACACTTGAAGGCCAACTATATCCTGGAATGCACCAAAAGCAGCATGACCAGGAGGCTGAAGGAGGTGATTCTCCCCTGGTACTATAGTTTCATAAATACAGTACTGCAGATGGGGTCTCAGTTCTGGAGTCCCAAACATAAGGATATGGAACTGCTGGAGCAGCTCCAGAAGAGGAGCACAAAGAGAATGAGAGGGCTGGACCACCTCTCCTATAAGGACAGGCTGAGAGAGTTGGGTTCAACCCAGAGAAGGCTCCAGGGGAACCTTACAGCAGCCTTCCAGTTCCCAAGAGTGGTACAGACCATTTAAAAGGGCATGTAGTCACAAGATGTGAGGTAATGACTTCAGACTGCAAGAGGAGAGATCAATTTAAGATGTAAGGAAGTCCTTTCCTGTGAAGGTGGTGAGGGTCTGGCACAGGTGCCCACGGAGGCTGTGGCTGCCTCATCCCTGACAGTGTTCAAAGGCAGGTCGGATGGGTCTTGGAGCAACCTGGTCTAGTGGAAGGTGTCTCTGCCCGTGGCAGGGGTTTGGGATGAGATGATCTTTAGGGCCCCTTCAAACCCAATCTGTTCTATGATTATGATTCTATGAACCCTAAACAATAGTTTAACAATCCAGTGATTGTTTCACACTCCGCTTGTTTCTCAAGTACATAAATTAGTTGTGTGCTTGCAAGTTGCTTGGAAATAAGAGGGGTTTCTGGTGTTCCTGGGGTGAAGTGCTCAGATTTCCAACTTCATGGTGATGTTTCCCAGCAGTGCACTATATCTTTAGCTATCTGTCAGGGTGACTCACACCACACTTCTGGAGCCCATCACATAGCCCAGAGAAGATTTCAGGATGGCAGGTGTAAGGCAACATTGTCCATCCCATCTGTTAACCCACTCAAAGGATCTGGCAGAGACAGCTAATCACAGCAGGGAGAACACAGCCCACCATAGTGCAGGCTGGGAGTCCTCCGGGCTCATCTCATTAAATACAAAGTTTAGAGTGGAGTAAGTACACTAGCTCAACTAACTCAAAAGAGTACATGTTGATCTGATGTCTAGGAAAGAGAACAAGGTAACATGGGACTTACAGAGACTGAGTGCTAAGTCCTATGATGGCACAGAAGGAACACAGAGAGCCCTGGGCTAGCTCTCATTTGATGCTACTCACCAGAAAACTCAAAGTTTCTGCCTTCCTTTCTATGACTCCTTTATCTCCACATCATAATTTATTGTGCACTGCTTACCAAGGAAAATCTTCTTTAGTGGAGAATAAAGCAAACTAAGTTTTAAAATTATTTTGAAAGTAAAATGCTACATCTGGCAGTTAAAGCACAGACAGCAGTAAGTGGCTAAAGAACAACAAATGGGAAAGGATAAACCCAAAGAGTTGAGGAAGACCTTGACATCAAGACCATAGGCTGTAAATTTGTTCCCTCTATGCTGTGTTTAACCCCAAGGGAAAGGTGGAAGTGAAGAACTGGGACTGGAGTGACTCTGTTGGAATGGGAATAGGACATAAATTGTTGCCTGTGTATAAAGGCTTACCCTGTGACACCAGTTTTACTCCATGCAGTGTTGGGGAACAACTCAGGGGGCATTTCTGGTCCCAGCTCAATTTCTTGCTCACACTCCTGTTACTAACAACTCTGCTTTTAGGGGATGCTGGGACTTGCTCTGTACCTTCCCAGACAGCCCTTGCCACCCACTGCTTGTCCTCAAGGGAATAAGAACCCAGACATCGACTGTTAAGTGCTTTAAACAAACTACTAAAGCATTAGTTAAATCATTAGAGAGGGTCTGGGTTTCAACTGTTTTTTTATTTCCTTTCCTATTTGTCCCCGTCACCCCATTTTAATTTTTTTTTGCTGCATTTTACTCTTTGTGTTGGTATGAAACATGTTTTATTGTCTCATTTGCTAGTCTCTATTTCTCTGAACATTGTGCTGGAACATCTCCCCATTCTCATGGTCTGTTTCAGACAGTAAACACAGCCAGACGACAAAGCACACAGGGTACCATCCATCTTGAGCAAAGACATCCTCACCAGGCACAAGGTGAAAGGCTCTGGTCTTCACTATAAATTGCAAACTACTGTAAAAGGGCCTGAGGGGGAAGGAAAGGAGGAGAAACTCATGTAATTTATTAGAGCTCTGCCACAGCTGCCTAACTATTATTGGCTTGGGAAATTACTGTCAATACACCCAGCTCTCCATCCAACTCACCCAGTGACGTCACTCCTGCTCACAGCATTCCTCACAACGCGAAGTCTTGTGCCCAGGCCACTGGGCTACATACCATCAGCATCTAGCCAGCAAGACTGGTTACTTCGGTGGGCTAAAGACAGACTACAGCTGACTATCAGCAAAGAAAAACTTACAAGTGACCGGCAGAAACCCTTTACAACCACCCCGAGCCAGTAGCTCAAGAGGAACAGCAGCCTAAAGGGGTTGCTGCAGTTCCAGCAAAGGCTGGGCAAGAGCAGCAGAGGGCATGTTAGTGTAAGTCAGACTAGGTGCCCTTTCTGTTCTCTGTAGAGTCAGGATCCACCAAGAGACAGAACTGAACCCCTTTGTGTGACACTATTCCCATCTCCATGAATTCCTCCTTTCATGTTGGCCACGTGAAGCACACAAGCTCCCTGCTGATCATTCTCCACCCATAGACCCTTCCACCAGTTAGTTTTAACTTGCAGAGACACAAAAACACATGAGAAAACAGTCCAACAAGAGCTATGGCAAGCCTGGGACAAAAAAAAAGGAACCCACACCAACTAAAAATCAGTCCCTAAAGCATTTTGGTTGCAGTTGGGAAAACAACAAAAGCTGATCACTTCACAGAGTAGCTCAGGGAATTGAATTGAAAGCCAGGAAAGAAGGGAAGAGAACAGAGTTGAGAACTGCAGAGAACAGCAGTTGAGTTTTAAAAAGTCAGATGAGAAAGCAGGTCTTTGGTAAAGGAGCTCTCAGCTTATGTCTGAATGAGCCAGTTCCTGCAGATGGCCTAAAACACATGTGTGTTGGAGAGTGGAAGGAATGAGAAGGGCTGCAAGCCACAGACCAACAGAAAGCCTTAGTGAGGCCAGACACCTTGTTGATGCCTCCGGCTTCAAAAGCTATTAATGCATAGGAGAGGAAATATTGCAGAACAATGTCTGTAGAACCACTCACAAATATCCACCCTCTGCCTCACCCCTCCTTTTACCTCTCTGAGCTGAAAATGGCCACTTCTAATTGTCTGACATACACCAGCACACTAGTCTACATATATACAATGTTTTGCTGATGAACTAGTAGTGACATACAAGACACACTTCTAGGTTCTGCAGGCAGCACATACAACACACTACAAGTTACATGTCTGCATTTTACCTGCGCATTACATATCTTAAACTGTATGAAAATTGTCCTGTACCAGAGACACCGACTGTGATCACTTGCATTTCAATGCTACAGAAACAGTCTTTCCCTCAAAAGCACATACTCAGAAACAACCCAACTGAAATCTCATTTTCAAAGTAGTTGTGTCCACACACACATAACTTTAAATATGGACCTGGAGTTCTCCAGGGCTTTACTTCAGCTTTCTGGTTTCTGAAGAGCCAGAAAGTCACCAGAACAATTTGTTCTTGGGGAGCACAGCCTTGATGCTGTAGCAGCATCCAGATTTCATTAGCTCAGCTCCCACTGGGTTAGTAGCACCACTGACCACCAATCTATAAACCACACACTCATGTTCTAAAGACAGTAACAAAGCTTGTAGTGCCTACAAGCCACAAACATTAAGTTATATGTATTGTTTATTTAAAAGCATCACAAGGTTCTCATTTGTGTGATTACCTGCCTGCTCAGTGCTATAATCAAATGAAAAGCCCGGATCTCTGCTGACCCCAAAACACTTAAAACACTCAGTAACAGCTAAATAAGAACCTTCTTCCATTTTACTTTCCCATTTTACCTTTCCATATGGCTTTCTTCCCTATGCAGCCCCCAGTGCCCCAGCAAGATGACATAAGTCTTTCCAGGTCCTTAAAAGCATTTTCACAGACCTATTTTTAAGTCTACTAAAGTCACCTTGTTAATTGTGTCTTCTTGGCTTCCTCAGATGACCACTGCCGAGGATGACTTCACTTTGGGGAGGGATTTGACTGTTTATGTGGATATTCACACAGCATTAAAAAAATTTAAAAAAAAGACTAGCAGAACAAACATCTCCTAATGGACTCCTGATGCTTTATTACACACAGTGTTAACATCAGCAAGGATATGTTTTGGGGTCCAGGACTCAGTGAGCACCTGTGTTGATAAGGAAGGCTAAATAAACAGCATCTGCTCAAGGTGATACTGCAAACATGGCATCTTAACCTCCTTACCATCTTCCCTAAGAGCCAGGGAAATGCTAGGCATGGCTGAGGTGGAAGAGTAAAGCATTGTGCCTGACCTAATTTTAAACTCCCTGAAGCTGGAATTAATACGAGTCAGCCAGAGGAGGAGGGAGCCTGGCTGGCAAAGTCCACCTGGGGAGCAGGGCCTATACCTGGCAAGTTACTTTACACTGGTCTCTGCCCCTGCAGCCATGCTTCTGACAATAATGGGGTTGGCCCTGACCGAGCCCACTCAGGGAGGGTACCACAAGCCAGCCTCGCTTCTCCAACACCAGCCTCAGCTCATGCCACAAAGGCACCATCTTACTCACACTCACATCCATCCTGACTCATCTTGTCAGCTCTCCATTCATCAAGACAGCAGGATAGGAGACTGCATTAGCCCTGTTTGCTTGCTCTCATCTTACCTGCTCCGCTGGGAAAGTTTCAGGCCTCCTAACTCCTGTTGTCAAAATAGAGTTATTGCTTATTGCAGCAAAGCACCATGATTGACAGCCTTGTAAGAGTGCAGAGCTAATGTTCTGTGGCAGAACTGCAGAAAAACATACAGTGCCATTAGTCTTGAGGCAGGTAGAGAAGAGCAGGGATGTTATTCCTCCTTTGGCTTTGCAGTTCCTATTTAACAGATGACAATGCATTTTCTTGAGTCTAGCTTTACCTTAAGTGGGTCAGACAGTCCCTGACTGCTGTTTCTTGATGCAATGTTACATCCAGAGAGAGAAGAACAAAGCTTGGTAGGAAGGTGTGTTTAGCACACCTTTATGAAAGGCCCTACACTAACTTTGGGAAGTGTCACCAGAGCTTTGACTTCAGCCTCTGGAGTTTTGCTAGGTCATTGCTTCTCAACCATACACGTTACAAAGCAAGAACAGACGTGAATGGCTTAAAAATACCTTTCTACAGACCTGTGTTGCTCTTTCCCTTGGGTTACATCTGAGCTTTCCTTTTCTTTATCTCTATGAATCTGCTTCCTAACTAATGTCATGCTATGGCACAAAACTCCCAAGAACAAAATAAGAACAAGCCTGCAGTAATGAGGACAGACTTGCTTATATAAGAAAATGCAAGAGAACGAATCTTGACTTTTCAGCTAAGAAAATAACTTTCTGAAAGACTATGTTTAGAACCAAACTTGTAGTACCTGCTATAGTTTAAAGAATGTTCAAAGTTGATGTGAAGTACCATCAGGTGGTTGTGTTCATCCAGGACAGGCACAAGTTTAATCTCAGTTCTTCCTCTTCCATGCACAAAATTAATACCTTCCCCAAAATGCAAAGGTGATCTGGAAAGTTTCACCTGAAATGGCTCAGCTCTTGTAAAATGACAGTGAGCCCAAATCCTACCCAATGAAGCAGCAAATGTTCAGTAGCCCTATAGAGCTGTTTTTCAACAGATGTCATGGCACACAATGTCTGATCCTTAAGATCAGGATCAGGATCTGACAAAGACACTCATCCTGAAGAAGTCACAACCCTGCTCTGCTCTGTATTTCCAATATACATTAACAGGAAAAGAATGCACAGCATCTGACCTCTCCAGGTAAATGACTCTGATTTGAATGCACTAGAAATCTCCAGTTTGCATGTGTTCAGGCCAAAGGTCTGTTTTAAACAGTTGCTCTTTTATCTCCTTTTCTTCCACTCAATACAAGGCTGATAGAAGTGCATCTCCAAAGTATTTTTCACCCTAGCAAGAAAAAAAAAAAAGTGGATCTCATTTTAAGAGGCGTTCTCATTGGCAACAAAAGAAAAATCTATGCTTAATTGATATTTACTGTTTATAAAGAAAAAATAATTGGCTGGTCTGCACTGTGCAGATTAGAGATTTTTCAAAGGTTCCAAACTGAAGCTGGCACAAGCCCAAAAACACTGCAGTTAGTTAAAAGGCAAGAAGTAGAAACAATTTTAATAATGGAGCCACACTAGCCCATTCCTAATTAACAACATGATGGGGTTCACACTACAGCAGGGTGACTTTGGGTAGGGAAAACGTGGTGTTAGTAGTAAATAAATGTTTCTATTTTATTTACACAGGCTCATCATAACCAAGCACACCCAGAAAATACAAAGGAAATTCAGATTTCTTTAATTCTCCAGTAGCTTTCATGCTCCCCGTTTTCTCCTGTTCCTCTGTGAGGTAACCCAGACCTCTCTGAGCTGGCACCACCAGCTGTAAGCTCTACACCTCCCCAGGGTTTCAGAAGGACCATCGGGACACAAGGCTGAACTCCTGCCTGGCAGCTCTGCAAGTTTTCTACTTCCCAAACCCAGCACCAGGAGCATCCAAGCCCTCTTTCTCTAATAAAAATAAAGCCAGCCACGTTACACCTAGCAACAGCCAAGGATGCTCCAGCTCCTTTTGTTAAGCAAGGAGACTAGGGATGCAGAAACCTTCTAGTTAATTGCACCTCCATGCTCCAGTGACCTGCCATGCCCTGCCCACCTTGCAGGCAGTGGGGTGGCTTGATCTCTTAAAAGATATTGGCTCTCAGTGCAAGATAAGCATCTGCAATTAGTGGCACATATCAGTTTCATCCATCTCCAGTGCTCAGGAGAGCTGACTGCCAGAATAGCTCCAGCTGTTTTAATAAAGCTCAAACCTGCTGTCTAAAGGTTCATCCCCTTCTAAGCCACACTTCAACGCTTCAGGTGGCCAGGCTTTGTGGGCCACTTGCACAAAGGACTCAGCTTTACTTGTCCCTTTGTAATTTGAAGGCACAAAATGAATAGAGACAGAGGCAGAGCTGGTGGAGGGCAGTCCCACAGCCCTTGTGGGGAGCACAAGGAGTATTGCTTGCCAAAAGTCCCCCAGCAGCCTGGGAACACATGCTCAGTGCTCTGATGCAGGATGCATAGAGCAGGATTCATAACATGATAGAGGGCATCTTACAGGCTACAGAGATAAGTGAAGACCTGAAAGACAACAGCAAAAACTACCCAATACCTCCAATACCCCTGCAGAGTGGGAACCATCTCTATAGACCACTATTTCTTTCTGCCTTCCTCCTGGGCAGGCCAGTCCCAGTTCCCACAGCCCACTCGCCAGCTCCATGGTGCAACATCCACAGACCTGGGGAGAGAGATTTGCCTCAGGACCAGCAGTTGCATTGCCACACGTCTGTCCATCTGCTCAGGTCCAGCTCACCATTGGGCTCTTCATTTGTGACCAAGCAGAAAAAAAAACATCAGGAGGTTGACATGGCTAAACTAGACCTGGGCTAGAGAGCTCAGAGAGGGGAACTCAAACTCTATTCCTAGAGTTAAGTCACCTGCTGTCTTTGACATCTCTATCTGCAGGAGGTAGTTCAGGGCAGCACAAGGAGGAGCAGTGTGTATGTGTCCCTTTCCAGAAGGCATCAGTTTCTTGTTCTATCAAGAAACTTCATTAGCATAACACTGTGGCACTTTGTTAATGTATGATTCAATGCCACCAAAACCAGCTTTTAATGGTTTCTGCCAGCAGCTGCCCTCCAGCACACAATCTCTTCAACAGGATCCTTTGCCATCTTCCATACAGGCATTTCCTTACCACTCTTCCAATCACTGTCCTCTTTAGGCAAGTTTATAGACTGTAAATATCTCTGAATTAAATACCCACCTGAAGGAAGCTTGAAGAAAACACCCTTGCTAGGAACTGTAAGGGAAGGCACATCAGGCTGCCATGGCTTATTCTCTGGAAGCACAAGGTAACCCCCAGGAAGCACTCCAGATCTGCAGAAACAGAGCAGGTTCACACAGCTGGGTGAAAGTTGAGATGGGAATGCCTCTTGCACTCACTGACCCAGCATCACAGCAGGAAAAGAGCAGATACCTGAAGCTGGAACTCTTATTACAGGGACCCAGCAGTACTCCAAACTGCTCTTGTGCAGGATATTTCTTATATATATATATACACACTGGCTTGGGGCAACAAAGCTTCCACTGACTTCTCAAATGAGGGTCAGGGCTGAACTTTAAAAATGACAATCAAATCACTTGCAGTGTAGTATCCTGTAAAGAACAGTGCATAAAAAGGATCAGAATACTGCAGTTAATACTAACCTGACAAGGGACTGTACCACACAGAACAATACTTATCAAATTGACGCACACTGTAACAAAGGAAAGGCTAACCAAGTTAGATTAGAGAAGGGGAGTGCCAATCACAAGACAACAACAGAATTAGGTGCAGCCTCCCAAAACCAGGCAGCTCATCTCATGTCAAGCATGAAGCATTCATCCTAGTTCAGGCCAGACTGAGAGGCCCTCAGTGCAGCATTTGCACTTCAAGGTCTTTTCATTCATTTCCCATCTTTCTGATCTGGAAACAGGCACTATTCACAAGGAGAAGAGGTAAAAATGAGACAGCATCTCAACGCAGAGAATGGGCAACATTTCCATAAAATAAGATTGGAGAGGCTTTCAGCTGCACAGGCTGCTTCTGGGTAGATTAGGGTGGCTGCTGAGCTCCTCATTTCAGTGCATCGCAGCCTGTGTGGAGCAAGACCAGATGTTTTTGAGACAGTGGCCTTTCCAAGACCATTATTTCTTGCCTCTTTACCGTGAAACACTGACGCATGTGCTATGCAACAGCCTCCTGAAGCTTGTGCAGCTGCCAGACACCGACACCAGTACTCCACAGGAAAGCAGAGCCATTTGTGCTCTCCTTGGAGCCAGTGGCACAAGTGTCTGGTGTTTCGGGTGATTTTGGTGATGTACCACCTGCTGTCAAACCTCTCACTCTCAAGCAAGTCCCAAAGGACCTTGAGACCAGGCTGTTTCAGCTTCTTTTGTACAGGTCACTGCAGTACACCACTCCAGCTCATTTCACATTCTCTCTACCCTGACTCAAGTCTCTAGATCCATCCCTTGCAGCTTCTAGCATTTTTCCCCACTGTCATGCATCACTTTTTATCACTCCTGCCATTTGCTTTCTCAAGTCCTCCTTCTCTAATCAGTAAAAACTTTATCTGTCTCCTCCCAAAACAAAGTCTCGGTGAAGTATTTCAGAAGAGATGCCAAGAGCACATCCTTCTGCTGACAGAGTCTGAGAAACTGCTTAATCATGGTCCTGATAGCCTATATGACAGTCTACTCAATGCACTAACTGCTACTTTATGGCATTAAACAGATAAGTTTTTTTGAAAGAAAAGCTCCTGATGCCAGATCTCAGACAACGTCTTTTTAACTGCAACTGCCAAAACTTGTGCTTACTCATCCCTTGTTATTCCCTGTCACATGTTTTCTGAATGGGAAATCAAAAAAAGCTGAATACCTTTTAACCTAAAAAAAAAAAAAACCATGCACTGACTCCAACAACAGCAACTGCTCTAAATCACTGACATGGTTTATATTTTAGAGAGAAATGTGGTTTCTTTCACTATTTCAGACAGTGCCCATCCCAGGGAGAGGAACCAGGATGAGAGTCAGGCAAAGCTGGAGTCAGTGCTGGGCAGGCAGGAGCAGACAATAGGCAGAGTAGGAGGAAAGAGTTCAGAGTGGTTTTCCAGAGTGACAAGCTTGAAACAGAGGTGGGAAAAAACCTTACCTAAGCATTTAATGATATATTATTAGTATATACTTACAGCATTATAATGGGTAATAGGATAATGTATTTATGTAATAAATATAATAACCATCTAAGCTGGGAGTGAGACATTAGCAGTAACTGTAGGGTTTTCTCACTGCATTCTCTGCATCAGCCCAAGGTTCTCCCTGACAGCTCTGAGCCTGGTCCAGCTCAGGCTGTAGTCAGCAACATAGAAGGGAAAGACATGTAGTCTTTCCCTTCAGTTGACCTTGGGTTCCCAGTCTGTTCACCACTCAGCACCACTGCAGAAGGTATCTATGGGGGCACTTAAGCAGAAACACTGATTTCTAGAGCCATTGTGGAAATACCTAATCCTTCCAATCGCCACGTTCATATCTGCCCCAGAGGGTCCCCTTTGCCAGAGCCCCTCCTGTTACCAGAATGCTGGAAGCAGCTGGCAGACTTTCCAGGGCTTACAAGCCTTGAACATCCACTGTAAGGAACTGTTCTCAGCAGAGACAGTCTAGTAGGTCCTTGGACATTGGACAGCAGCACTTCACCTCAGACACCATACTCTGTGAGGGGAAGCACACTGTACCAACCAGCAGTAATACTTGCTGAAACACAGCCACGGTGTGAAGATTTGGTTATGATCCAAACCAGGACATCAGCTTGGACAAACTCAGGCACTGGGAAAAACTGAGCCCTGAACTTGTCAGCTCATTTCCACCTGGGCTGTTAATGTAGAGCTCCTTCACATTCCAGAGGCACTTATGTACTCACTAGCTTAGGGGTCACCTTCGAGTCAGCCCACAAGCATTCCCAAGCTTGAATGCAAACAGCACAAGGGCAGGACAAACCCACTGGCTGTTGCCCCCTGCACATGCTGCCTGTTCTCCCACCATTCTTAGGCTTGGATTCTAAGCCTAGAAAGTTGTCCTTGGTTTTCATCAGTGCAAATCAGAGGACACTGAGCCCCACCACTTGACAGGACCCTCATCAAGACCACCTTTGCTAAGTCAAAACTGAAGAGCAGCATTTGAAAGATGTATACACTTCCCAAAGGAGCTCTGCACCTAATCTTATACCTGCACCAGCACCCAGAAACACGACCCCCATTCCCCTCCAGCAGCACTGTTTGTTCTCCATCACCACAGTGTTAGAGAGGGGGAACAAGTGGGCAACAATCCTTTTTCCTGCAACAAGAGAATACGTATGTTTGTTCTCATAACATAATAGCAAACTTTAATCAATCACTGCTCACTTATACCAACATTTTAATTAGTTTTGATAATGAGTCTCAAATTTGCTGCACATAGCCTATTATCCCTTCCTACTCCCAGCTCTATTTTTCCATTACTTTACACTTGGGTTCTACAGCAGCAGTGTGACATCAAATATTTACAGCCAAAATACTCCCAGAAAGTATTGGTTTCCAATGTCAAAAACTAGATGTTTGAGAATTCTTTGATTCAACTTATATTTTAATAAAAATCTTGTAGGGGAAAAAAAAAAATCCTCAACTTCTTGGAGTAGTTCTTCCTGCAGTTATTGCTTGTCTCACTGCCCACATCCCCCTCGGTACCAGCTGGCTTTGAGCAAAGCACTGGTCTACAGCAAAGACCCTGGAATGGTGGGAAAGTACAAGATAGAAGGCCAGAAATGGAAAGATAAAACAGGTAAAAGGAAAAACCTCTTGCCACTGCCACAAGTTGCTAACAGAAGAGCTAGTTCCCCAGCACAACCTCAGGGGCGCTGGTGAGAAATGAGGAAGCAGAAGTGATGCTCAACAGACCTGTTTTACTCCTGCTTAGATGAACTCATAGCTTTTTCCAGCCTGTCCCCATATTGCTGGGCAGAGAGAAGAGCCAGAGAAATGCTCTCAGGGCTGGCAGCATGGAGTGGAGTGGGGTGGGGAACAGGCAGCTCTGATTTGTATTCTGAGTTTGAGGGGTGCACACATCCTCAATGCTAGGAAGAGAGACACAAGTGAAGCTCTCCCTGCATCCCTCGGGAGTTGGTTCCCTGCTCTGAAGGGGAGCCATGTCTATCTCCAGGCTCCTAATCCAACGGTGCCACCTAGTGCCACCCAGCCCTGGCACAGGCAGTCCAGCCCCTGCTCCACAGCACAGCTTCCTTGCAGCCTTTTGGGCAGGCTGGCTTCTCTCTGGGCATTGGCTCTGTCTGCTTCTGCAGACAGCCATGGTGTGATGGGGGTTTGTCACCCACTGCCATGCTGGTGAAGGGGGTGCCCAAGCAAGGGAGCCATCAGAAGCAGAGCTCTGGGGTCTCGGGGACATGCTCTGGAGAAGGGCTCCTGCTCATTGTCAGGGCTGACTGTAACCTGCCTTCCCATCACCTGCTTTCACCCAGGGGAGGAGAAAGAGACAATGTCTCATCACTACAACTCAGCCAAACACCTTCCTCACAGACCCCCACACTCCCAGGAGGGACAGCCATCATCTCTCAGCCCTCCAGGAAGACCTCAGAGGCAACTCAGACACAAGCAACAGGCTAAAATCCTACCTTACAGGTCTCAAAACCTTCATAATGTAATTTAGCTGTCAGATCTCCCTGAATCAGGGTTTCAACATCTTTAACAGGGGCTGCAGGGCTGGAATTTCAGGGCCAGTGGAGACATGCTGGGCCAAAATGAGATGAGTTCATGGTGACTGCAGCAGAGTCTCCATCTGTGGAAGGTCCATGTGTGAGAAACAGAATCATCTGCTCAAATGACCACAGCAGCAGAGTCACATGGATGATACAGTTGTTCCAGGATTGCAAACATTAATCCTGGATGAATTAGCATCCCAAACACAGGAGCCTGCACAGGGCATACAAGTGAGCTTTGGTGCTTTGCATGAGCAAGACACTGTGTAGACACCCAACAGATTTCAGTGTCTTCTTGTTCAGGCAGGGGCCAAATCCTGAAAACCAGGAGACAGAGTGAAACCTCAGCCCCACCAAGAGCAGAGCCATGGCCCACCAATGCTGCTGGAAGGGCAGCATGTGTGAAACAAGATGTGGCATCTTGCTTCTCCTGAAAGCCGTGGCATGTCACAAAGCTTGGTCTATACCTAAGTTACTGCTCTATATCCCACTGAGCAGATGCTCTCCTCTGGTCTCATTGCGCTGGAGCTCAAAGGCTAAAGGCAGAAGAACAGGAGAGCAAGGAGACTGGCTGCCTTGCTGAGCTTTTCATCTGCCACACTAAAGTACAATAAAACCATTACCAGAGCTCTCCCTCCAGGAGGGTACTTCAGCCCAAGAAATTAAGGATCATTTTAACAGATACATTACTCAGAAGTCTCTTTTTTTTTTCCTGAATATAATGAGACTGCATGCAGCAGGAAAATATTCATGAAAGAACACAGTCAAAATGTTCTTTGTGTTCCTAAGTGCCACCATGCATACATCCAGGTAATTCCAACCAAATGAGGGTGAATGATCTTGGCATCACTTCCTCTACACAGAGGCAAGGAACAAATTTTACTAGCAGCATTAATTGCAGGGAACTGGTCACTTGATTGTGCATTTATTCAAGAGTTCCCCTGGGTTTCTGGGAAATCAACTCAGTCTCTGCTTTCCAGGGATGCACATGATGTTAAAAGGAATCACCTAACTTCACAGCCTTGAGATACAATAGGGCAATTCTGGAATTTGGCAAGTAAATGAAGTTGGATCTGAAAGACAGGGTGCTCATTTAGAACAGCCCTGGCCAACCAGCACAGCATTGTCAACTCACAGATCAATGCCCAAGCTGCTTTCTGGAAATCTTAATAGCATTTGACAGATGCTTTTGCAAGGCTGTCCATGGCTCCAGCATGCTTCATCTGAGCAACATTTCCTGGTGACAGGAGCCGCAGGGGTTTATAAGGGGCCGGGTAGCGACATAATGAATATAATGAACTACTGTATAAAGTGAATTTGAACGTATTTTTATATTTTCTCTATTGTCTTTAAGCATTATTACTACACTCAACAACAGCAAATTCATTGTGCACTGCAGACAGGCTGCAAGGACACGGTGCCCAGATAAGCTGGCACACAGGGAGCATGAGGAAGCCACGTGAGCAAGTTAGAGTGTTTGTGCAGGTCTGCACTCAGGCAAACAGTGACTTGAGCAAAGCACAAAACATCCCCCTGCTGCTGCTTCCCTTAAGAGCCCTGCCACATCTGCTGTACCACCTCCCCAGCATTCATGTTACTAACTCAGCATCACAATGCAGCAACACTAGATGCTCCTGATCTGTGTTTGGGACTAGAAAGGAACAGACTGGTCAATCCCATCTATGAAAGGACCAGAAATGCTTCCAGGCACAAATGGATGTCACAGCACACCCCTGGCCAGCAGCTCCTAACCCTGACAGGCTTTGCCCAAATCCTACACAGCGTGTGTACAGCATGGGCTGTGGGCAGACATCTTCCCCTCCACCTCCCTGAGGCATGGTCAGGCTGCAGACATTCCTGAGCAAGGCTGCCCAGAAGCAGGCATGATTTCAGTGTGCAGGAAGAAAGGCATTACCTTTTCTCCAAGCCAAGGGGAAGGAGAACCTCACTGGCAGGGCAGGCTGTGAGGAGCAAAGGCAGGAGGGGCCATACACCCTTCCTAGAGCAGAGCCAGGGCCACTTGGCCCTGCTGCAGGCTCTGTGCTTATATGTTAAATATGCATTCTCAGGGATGCAGCAGTTTAGTTGTATTCTTGAAGACACATTATCCCCTCTGCCACTGAGGCCCTGGGGCACAACATGGCATACACTATCTTCTCTGCAGCAGACAGCTGCCCCAGGCCCTGCCCTGCAGCCACAGCCACTCCTTGCTGCAAACTCCACCCCAAAACCACCCTTGTTGCTTTGAGTTTACAAACTTGTTATTCAAGTAGTCCTTCCTCTTTAGGGACCAAGTCCTGTAGGGCACATTGCCAACTGCTCTGCCTGCTGCCACACTGGACCCCTGACACAGAGCCTTCTGCAGGCAAGATACTGAGCATTTCCAACCTTGCACATGACTGTGCACCTCTGTGCTCACTCATGAGGCTAAACCTCACTCACGAGAGCATCAGCTCTATGCAAGATTGTGGGGATTAACAGGTACCTACATGCTTATGATATGGACAGCAGCAGCTCTCAGTGCAGCCACAAAACTACAGCTAGCCAAAGCTGTAGCAACATTGTGTAGCAGCACTGAAGCACTGCTGGCTTTATGTGTGTGCTCACTGAGAGCCAGGCAAGACACAGAGTCTCCAGCCCGTATCAAAAAAGCTCAGTTTCAGTTCTGTTTCCCAGGATCACTCTTTGGCAGCCCCTAAAGATTTTTTGTCTGTGAAGTGCTTTGAAAGGATTGAATTTTTAAGAGGAAGGGAAACAGAATAAAGGTACTAGTTTTAAGTGAAGACGAGAAGAAGCAAACCTAGACCCAAATAGTCTTGCCAAATCATGAAGAGCTGATGTAGCATGAAAGCCTTCATGGGAGGCCCCAGTAAGCACCTGGTGCAATGCTGGGTGCTCAGCCCATTGCAATTCCCCGGCTGTAAAAGGGGGAGCTCTCCACCACTCCCAAATACTTTGTTTATCAGGTCAGATCAGAGGGAAGCTGAGCTTCTAAAGTGATGCAGAAACAGGAGTAAGTTCAGAGAGAGGCAGCAGATAGGCACCCTACACCTCCAACAAGGACGCACTAAGCTACTCAAGCACAGCTCCTGTGAGTAATGACAGCATGCAGGTAAATACTAACAGCACATGTGGGATTCCTTCTCAAGCACA
The DNA here is from genome assembly GCA_013401255.1 of Urocolius indicus. NCBI lineage: Eukaryota > Metazoa > Chordata > Aves > Coliiformes > Coliidae > Urocolius > Urocolius indicus. The sequence goes on along the minus strand of WBNH01002470.1, from coordinate 155,147 downwards.
TATATAGCTTACAAAAATAAAATCATTTTGACTACGAAAGACCTTTAAGATCGTCAAGCCCAACCACTAACCTCACACTGCCAAGCTCACCACTAAAGCACAATGGTCCCTCAGCAACTCACCTACACAGCTTTTAGGTATCTCCAGGGATGGTGACTCCACCACACCTCCAGCCAGCAAATTCCAGTGTTTAACAACCATCTCAATGAAAAAGTTCTTCCTAAACTCTAATCAAAACCTCCCAGGTACAACTTGAGGCCGTTAAGCTTGCCTGAAGCATTTGTACCATCCTTTGGGTTCAGAAACAGAGCAGAGTGGCAGGGCACAGCTCCTGCCAGATGCACCTTCCAGACCCTCCAGGACAGAGGACCAGCCACAGTACCTGAGCACAATGAGCAGGCCCAGAGACCACAGACAGGTTCCAGCAGCAGCTGAGACCACCAGGAGGGTTCCCAGTGATGAAGCAGCCCCTTAGATGGGCAAGGCATAGCTGTAGCTGAACTGGAAACCACCACCTTAGTAACATAGCTCAGCAAGAAGCCAAACTCCCAAGCTGAGTTTAAATAGAGCTTCTGGTACACAGCTAGAGCAGAGTAAGCCTCAGGTGAGGCTGGTCAGGGACAATTAACACCTATTAGTGTTAATTGTGCAGCTGGCAGAAGTGCAGCTTTCCCCAGGCTGCAGGTGGTATTTGATCTTTATTGTACCCGAGGGACTGCAGAGCTAGAGAAATGTCTCTAGGGGAAAGCCTATGCAACAGGATGCTATCACCCCTCCAGCATAAACAGGTGCACAGAGGATGTGAAGTAGTCAGCAAAGAAAAGCTGAGATAGAAGAATCCCTCTATGAGTCAAAGCGTTCAGGCAAGGATTGCTCCTTTGCCAACATAACTGCTCATCACAGCTTGACATAAAGACCCCACTACTGCCAACTCTAAAACCTGTGAGCCTTAAAAACCCTTGGACCATCAAAAGCCCTGCCACTATCTCAAGAAAGGACTCAACAACATAAATGCCATTTAGACAAGAGGAGAGATGGCAATGCCCAAGCTCAGCCTCCCCAGCATGGCAAGGGGCTGGCTGAGGCCCCTGTGCTGGTGGCATGTGGTGTAGCTGCACGCAGACTGCAGCAGGGATGGCCCCAGTGAGCTCTCCCCAAGTTTGTGCTGTGTCACAGCTGGGCTGCAAAAGCAGGAGGGTTAAATGGACTGAAAGGTGCAAGGTCTGCAGGCTGGCTCCTGATAGGCAGTGGGCTGTTAGAGATAAACACTGGCACCAGGGAAAGTCTGCACAGATTGTGCCATGGAAAACCCGACACACTGCAATCCAAGGGGGAACCTGTTGGGGGAAAAGCACAGGGAGCAGGCATCCGTCTCTGAAAGCTCTCCTCCATGCATGTGTTTGCCTTTTGGTGGCATCGCAGCACCATCTGATGGAAAAGCACTAAAACTGGCCGTCCTGCACTTGGTGTTAGCTGCCGTCCAGACAGACGCACGAGACGCCAGTTTGGGGACAGAAGCTCGGAAGCCTCAGTTCACCTCAGTGTTTACCAACCCCAAAGTGGTAAACCTGTGTTTCCCTGGGGAAGGCAACCTCCTGAAGCTGCACCAAAGCTGACCTCTACCCCACACCTGCATGCTCCCTCCTGCTGCTGAACCTGCTGACTGCATCCGTATGAGGATATAAACGTGGTCCTCAGCAGTGCACTGCGAAACTAAGGAGTCTCATGAAGAAGAGCTGTGTCACAGAGGGGTCACTGTGCCCTGAGCCCATGCTGCACTGCACAGGCAGCATGGCTCACTGGAAACTGCACAGCAGACAATGCTGTGTTTGCTCTAGGGATAGAATTTAACCCTTTGGTTGATCACAGTGCTGGACTTTATACCTGGAAAGGCTGACATAGGTTAAAACAGATGAAGTATGTAAGTATTATGGCTTTCTCATGGGAGATCTCTGACTTCTTGCCTGCAATGCAGTAGGATGGGCCAAGTGACCCTAACTTCCATCCTCTCTCCTTTCCTGCTAGCAGCACAGTGCCATCACAACGGTGAGGCAGCAGGCCCACTGAGCAAAGCGAGTGTGCTGAGGGGGTGAAGCCCTCCTCAACACTGGGAAGAGTCCACATTTGGATTTGGACTGATCACTTACTGCCTGCCCACCCAATTTCAAACCTTTCACTGAGAAAATCCTTTCTCAGTCCCATGTGCCAGCTTCAGGGACTTCAGAGCTGTGGATCCCACCACAGGGACTGCACTCCTGCAGCCAGAGCAGATATCTCCCTGGGCCCTGCAGCCTGTGTGCTCCCTGGGTATTGCTGCCTGTGTGCTCCCTGGGCATTGCTGCCTGTGTGCTCCTTGGGCACTGCTGCCTGTGTCCTCCCCGGGCCCTGCACATGCTGCATTACTGAACAGGCACCAGCACTTTCCCCTCCTGCCCCTGCAGAGGTAGAACTGCTTTCCAATGATGGCATCTTATGAACTGGGATGTTTGAAGGCCCCATTCTCCTCCCAGTGCAAGCAGAGGCATTGACACATGGCTGTCTTGGCTATCCAATGCAGTGGCTGCAGCAGCAGGATTCCCACTTCACTTGCTCCAAGTCAGCAGCAACCAGGGATTACTGGACAGGCCCAACCACCACAAACCTGGTGACCCTTCTTCCACTTCATTTCCATCACCTGCAGTGACACAGGCTCCATTGCTACAGACAGATTCCTTCTCTGCATTCATTTACTGCCTTCCTTTCCAGCATTATCATTTTATGTAATTGGCCATGTCAAAAGAGCCCTTATGTAACCACAGCCACCTCAGGCACATGTCTAGAAACACATGCATGCCTCCCTTCTCTGTCAATTCCAATCTTTTGCACATGGATGGATTCAACCCTTCTCCAGGAAATACTAAAAATAAAGAAAACACACTAGCAAGCATCAGGGACTCACCGAGCTTGGCACAGCACTTTTTTGTGTCTCTCACAGACAGTATCTGCACACTACAACATAAAAAGACCTGGAAACAACATACACCAGCAGGACTATAATAACTTGCTTTACTCAGAAGTCATCTTCTCTGCATTCAAGCTGAGCAAATTCTCTTCATAAACAAATATCTTTCCAATCTTTGCCAGTGGCCAGATCTGTGTACAAGCCATCCCTACAGACCAAGGGCCTGTGCAGAGGCTAGCAAAGCTTTGGACAAAGTCATTTTAATCATCTAAGTGATTGCATTGATTTTCCTGAGCCACTTGCATATCTAAATGGATCAGAACGTTTGCATGACTGCTGCCCAGGAGCTTACTGGCTGAAAGCATTGGCACAATAACTTCCTGTGAGATCAGCTTTATCACTGGTGCAGGGAACCGTATCGGCTTGCTCACCACTCCGCTCACACAGATCATGTGCAAGGGCCAGAGTATTACCCACGGGCAAAACAAGCTGGAGCCTGTTGTGCCACAGGGAAGTGAAGCAGCACTTCGGCACTGACTTCAGTGAAAGCAAGATCAGAGCCTAGATAACTAAGGTCATGATTTGTCTGCAAGGCGAATAGACACTTACACCACCTAGTCATTGCAACCTTTACTTCACTTGGACAGCAAGGCTTGGTAGCTCCTGTTTTACTTCATCTCCTCACTCTTGTAGCCAGTCCCATGGGTTCTAGGCAGGTGTCCCTTCTCACCCCCATCATTAATAACTGCAAAGCTGCTCACTCCAGGCACATGCTAAAAGGAGCTGAGATCCAATCACATCTGTGAAGCTGATTTTGGCTCCATAAATGCTCCTACATGCTGAAGGCAAACAGTTGTTTCCTCCTTTTTATACCTAGCATTTTATTTGACAAGGCTTATTGTGACAGCCCTTCAATGCCCACACAGACTATTAAAGTGTTGTCTGGCCTGAAAATCTTCCTGGTTTATGAGGTGATGGCAAAGCCTTGGAGTTGTGAGGCTGTGCTGACATCAGTCCAGCTAATGATGGTCCTTTGGAAGCAAATTGGTTTACTTTTCTCTTTGGCTATACGTTCACCCATTGTGTTAGGGCTATTGATGGTGACCATTGAGTTGCCAGACAGAGACCAACCATTTACTAATCATTTACTTATAGGAATGACTTTTCTAGCCCCATAACTCAGCTGGCACAGAAATAACAGTAGCCTTCTCCTGTCTGTATTTGGGTAGAGCTTTCAGAAGCCTTGGACAATTACTATTGCCCATGCTACAAAAGTCACCAAGTTTGTGCAAAACTGTTGCATTCTGGTGGAAAAATTTATCCAGCCATGTGTTCAACACCCTACCCCAGACACAGACACCCAGCTTGGCACCTGTGGCTGGTCTCTGCCTCTGACCATGCAGACATGACAATAATCCACATCTATTACTAACCACAGCCCTGGCTCTGACAGAAACCCCACTAGTCAGTATTTTGACAGAAAGTTTTCATCCATTTCTGATGAAAAATGAGAAATCCCCATGAGCTGCACTTGGCTGTCATCTCCCTATCCCCTCACAGCTTGCTTTTTCTCAGGAGAGCTTGCTGTCTTAGAAGCATTAATTAATTAAACTTATCATGTGCCTCAAATGTTTGCTGGGAGGTAAGTAAGGGATTTCTGGAGGGATTCCCTCATGGCCCAAGCACAGACACAGAATCACAGAATCTTAATGGTTGGAAGGGACCTCGAAAGATTATCTAGTCCAACCTCCCCTGCCAGAGCAGGATCACCTAGAGTAGGTCACACAGGAACTTGCCCAGATGGGTTTCAAATATCTGCAGAGAAAGAGACTCCAAAACTCACCTGGGCAGCCCCTTCCAGTGCTCCCTTACCCTCACAGTGAAAAAGTTTTTCCCTGTATTTCTTTGGAACCTCTTATGTTCCAGCTTGTACCCGCTGCCCCTTGTCCTATCATTGGCCATCACTGAGAACAGCCTGGCTCCATCCTCCTGATATCCACCCTTGATGTGTCTGTAAAGTTAATGAGATTACCCCTCATTCTCCTACAAGCTGGAGAGCCCCAACTCCCTCAGCCTTTCATCAGAAGGGAGATGCTCCACTCCCTTAAAGTCAACGGTCAGGAGAGGAGCATGGTGGCCGCACAAGTGCAGAACTGCTCTTGCCAGGAGCCAGCCGTCAGGTCTTGTCTGCTCCTCCTGCAGCAGCCCCAAACACCTTGTTGGAGCCATGGAAGCCACAGCAGCAGGGATGGTGGGGAAGGGTGGGTCTGCACCCAGCTGTGTGTGCTGGGGAGCCTGGAGACAGATGATGCAGCCACTAGAGTTTGTGTAAGGCTGCTACTTTCTTCCTGTTGAGAAAAGCAGACAGGCTTTTTTCCTAAACTAGCTGAGATTCCTAGCCCATATTTCATCCAGACATCTCAGCAATGTTGGTGGTCTGAGACGAGAAACTTGCTGGAAGCTTTAGAAGCTCATTCTTCAGGTGCAGCAGTAAGTTTGCCTGATAGCATCATCTGACAAAGTTGTTTTGCTTAAAATGTTAAACTTTCTGGAGAGAGTCCCTCATTCTGAAGGACTGGCAGGCTAAGCACTAATCTAAGCATTTTCTTCTACTGTTAGTACTGGGAGAAGATTCTGCACATCATTTTCTTCTACATTTTTCCAAAGACACGCCTTGCTCACACTAGGTCTCAGGTGAAGCAAAGCAAACATTGGGCAGGACAACAAAGTGCAAAACTAAATCCTGATTCTTTCAGAAAGCATCCTAACTTTCCACAGGTCCTCCAAATCTCTGCTCCCAAATGCACACAATTGCCACAGGAATAAGTGCCTGTAGACTGCATGTGCTGAAATGCAGTGGTTGGTAGGACCATACAAGCAGAGTAAGTGCCTTGCCATATTTATAGAGGAAATGCATAGAATTGTTCATGCAAGAGAAAGATGGGCTGATTTAGTTTCAAATACCACGTGAATGAATTGATCTCCCACTTCTTACTGAACAACAAGGACTTTGCTTATCAGCACAAGCTGCAAGCTCTGGTCTCAAAGCTGGGTCCCTCCTCAGAGAGGACTTATCTGCACAGTGGATCTCCACCAGCACAGGTCCACGGAGACAGTGACTCAGCTCCAAGTCCTCCCTGGGTATCTGGTGACATGTTAATGCAGTAAAGCACCAAAGCTGTTTTTCTGCCAGAGAGAGGACTCTGTTTCAGAGGTTATGCTATTTTTTTCTGTGTTTCAGTATTAAGAATTCTATTTGAGTTGAAAAAAAACCCCAACATTTTAACCAACAAACTAACCTTCCTTTGCAGTCAGTCACCAGCTTCCCCACTGACCCTAGAAATAATCAGTAACCAGCTTCCCCACTGACCCTACAAACCCTACCTGCTTACTCAGCCTTGCTCTTAAATCTGGCTGTGGAATCTTTAAGTTTGCACTTGGGCATTTTATTTTCACATCTTTATTTCCTACCTTCCTTTCCTCTCTCATGTAATCAACACCATTTGATCAAAGCATCACAGTGCTGCACTTTTGTGAAACCAAAAGCTGTCTGGTTTGCAATCCTCCTCAGCAAGCTTTGTCAGCGTCCCTAGTTCTGGGAAAGCAAAGCTGGGCCAAGCCAAGAGCACAGCTTGTTATGGCACAAAGCATCCATCTCAGAGGGTAAACAAGTTATTTGCATGCTTTTTCACTCTTACAGCATCATGCTCTCCAGCCAAATGTAACACTGTAAATACTAAAACAAAGCAACACTTCATCCTGCTGGCTAAAGACCTTTATCTTCTGAGGTTACACTGACAAACAACAGGCAAATGAAAATATCCTCCCAAGCCCAAACAAAACAATGGTTAAACCCAGATGTTGGGGTTTTTATTTGTATACAAATCCACCTGCCAGATTAGAAAAGAATAAATACTACCAGATTAGAAAAGTGTAAATATTAGGCCTGTACACTGCTGGCTGCAGCACCTGGAGCTGTATTTGCAGTACAGATCCAGCTGATGGCCTCCTGCTCAAAACTGGGAGTGGGACTCCTCAGTTTACCAAGACGGAATACCAGAGTTTGCACATACTTGAAGTACTGTTGACACCTAAGGGGCTTGCAAACAAAACATAATGCCACCTGTATAAATATTTGCAAAATCAAGATCTCTTAAAAGCAAAGATTCTGATCTACTAGTTTGTGGCAGCCTGAGTCCCGCCCTGCTGAGCCTCACAGGCCAGCAAATGCCTCCCTTCAGGGATGCCACACTGACAGCCTGTGTGCACACATCCTATTTAAACCAGAGCCTTTCTGCATGCACAGTGCCTGTTTGGATATGATTCCTTTGAGGCCAAGAAGTTCATGAAACTCAAGCACTACTATTTCTAAAACTAAGATGATCGTTTTCTTCCTGTTCACTTCCTTCTCTTTAGATCCTAAAGATGGAAAGGGCCTTTTATTTCTTCCTGCTGCAACATAAAGCCCAAGGGAGACTAGAAACCAGGAGCCTGAAGGAATGTGGCCCTCAATGGCCAGGACTCTTAGAAACATCAGCCCCATTGAATATCAGCCAGGTTTGCAGCCTGAGCCTGAACCTGAACAAAACAGAATTCCTTAGTATCCCATAGGAGGAACACCAGCCAGACAAAGAGTGGGGCAAGGGGGAAAGAGAAAGGCCAGATTTTCACAGCTGTATTTGATAGGTAGCTTTGCTAATAACAATTTAACAAGTAGCCTTCCCTGTATGGCTGTGTCTGGTGGTGCTGAGTGACCCTTCAGAAGCTGCTGTCTCCTTGCAGGCTTTCAGACTCTTCACGTTACAGACAGGTTGCAGCAGAGGACAACCTGCCATGTCTCCAGGGCAGAGGAAAGACCAAAAGCCCTGGCCAGGAGGCAGGAGGAAGCACTCAGGCTGCCTTTGTCAGTGGGGCAGTGGCTCCTATAAAGACATCCTTCCAGTTGAATGTCTCTAGCCTTTCATTGCCTCTGAGAGTGTGACAGCAGTGGTACCTTGCACCAAAAGAAGGAGGTGGAAGGTTCAGAGCTTTAAATTATGTATGGTCTTCCTGTGAAGATCAAAAAGCCTCTGACCTTGAACAGACAGGCTTTACCTGAAAAAAAAAAAAACCAACAAAAAAAACCCCAAAAAAACAATCCCCTTGACTTTCTAAACAAATTCAAAGTCAAACTATCAGTGACTGAACATGCAGATCTCTGCCTACGCTATTTCAAGGCTTGGCTGCAAGTCAGTGACTTTTTGAGCTGCAGCCAGCTGTGCCTGTCCAAGTGAATCCCTGGGGAGCCCCGAGCCTGGCTGCCTTCTGCCTACTGAGCTGCAGCTTCTTGAGCTCTGTGCCTGAGTTGTTCCTGTTCCTGGGAATGTGCTCAGTGGCACCTCAGAGAACGGGCAGCCTAACTCTGCTTCCAGGAGTAACACCTGATCCAGCCTCTGCCTTAAGGAGCACAAATATAACTGGAGTAAAGAAATAGGGGGGAAAAAAAAGATACTGCTTTTGACAAAGGGCATGAAAGATTCCCTTGAATCTTGTGACTTCTGCACCACACTGCAGTCCTGTCCCACTCATGATGTGAGATGGAGGTGAGTTCTGACAGGGTGGATGCTCTGCTGCACATTCCCAGGCACGGCTGATTTTGCCCCACAGACAGCGCCATCTCCCAGGCTGCACAGCTCAGCTTGAGTGATTGCCTCCTCTTTTCCCCAGCCCAAGGCAACACTCCCAAGGGCAAAAGGACCATCCTGTCTCTCACAGAGCTGCTGCCATAGCACGAGCTTCTCTCTCCTTCCTCAAAAACCTCAGACAAAAAATGCTTTGCCTTGATCAAGTCCCAACAAGAACAACGTCAGCCCCAGGTGCTCAGTAAATGTTCATCATCATAACACCGAAATACAAGATGCAGGAGGGAGTCCTGTTAACTCCAGGACTGGTTTGTTTTTCAGGGGAGGGACAAGAGCAAGATCTGCTTTTCTTGCTGTGATGGCCTTGTCACCAAAAAATATCACTGAGTCCAGACAAGCTTCAGGTGATGAAAACTCTAACATAGCACAAGGAATTTCTTTTTGACCTTCAGTTCTCCCTTTTGCTGAGATACAGCATCGCATTTTCACAGCTTGAGCAGTCTCTCTTTGCTGGATCATTTTTGAGGCATATAATGTTTTAGCCCAAACTCCATTTCCTTCCTTCTAAAGAAGTAAGATCTGCTTATGACTCAGCCTTCAATAAAACACACAGCAAGGACCATTAAAATGAATGTGCAGTGCAGGGATAAAATTCATAGGTTATCTCTTTTTTTTAGGCTAAAATCTTCATTGCCCTTTATTTACCCTCAAAACCAATATTAATTCATGTTTTCTCTTGGTGCAAATTAAATCTACCAGCTAAAGAACAGTTTTAAAGGGAATCTTTCTCCAGTGGTGAGAGAACATCTGTCTCCATGTGACAAATAAAGTGATGGATGAGACTGAAGAGGCTGCTTGATGCCTGGGAGAGCCCAAGCTCCCAAGCCTCCATGATACTTACAGGGAAAACACTCCTCAACTATCTTCTGCCTGAATAAAGATCCCACCAGCTTCAAGGAGATGGCTTCCTGAGAAGTGTGGGTGGATAGCAGAGAAGGAAGCCAGGGTGGTTTGAAGAGAGAGCATTTCAGGCAAAGACTCGTACTCAATGACGTTGAAATGGCTGCGGGTTCTCCCTGTTGCTGTTTGTGAGAGATGACACCAGGGTTATTTATTGTTAGTGCAGGATCATAGAATCATTTAGGTTGGAAGAGACCTTTAAGATCATTGAGTTCCTACCTGGCGGCATGCCAAAATGTTCCAGGTCCTCTTGACACAAAGTGGCCCTGAAGCACATTGCTCTTTTACAGCAGCACACAAGGAGTAGTGAGGTAACCTATAGGAAGGTAAATGGCTTTATCCTTCCTGTACAGTGGGGGAACTGGGACTCAGCATCATATATTAATCCACTAGCCCAAAGCCTCTCATGAAATGTGTTTGAAATCTGATCCTAATTTATATTAAATATCTTTGTCACTGACTTTAGTGGAATTTCACACAGACTCTAATGTTCCTGGTTTTCCTTTTAACCAGCCACTTGCTTTCATAAGACAGAGATTCAGGCACCCAGTGTTCTCTGATATCAGTGTTCTCTGATAACCATTAAAGCTTACAAGTGTCCAAGAACAGCAGTGAAGGGAAATAATGTACCCATTACACAAATAAAACAACCAACCGAACAAATAAGAAACATATGGAACTTTGCATAAATTCAGAACTAGAGATTGACTCCAGACATGGTCAAAAACTAGTTCTGAATTAGATGGAACCTATTTTTTTTTTCAGATGTGAACTAAGAGGCATATAAAAAACATCCATTAAAAAAAAATCTCCTCTTTAAAGTTTCAGTGCAACATACGGCAGAGAGCTGGAGGGTTGCTTTAGACATGCTTCCAGGCAGCAATACCCTTGTGTAACACCAAGTGAGCTGAGGATACTTGTCATGGAACAGCCTCTATGGCACTAGCTTTGCTTTTCTATCAGCAGTCCTGCAGAACACAAGCAATACAGCTCAAATGTTTGTCAGACAAAGATACAGATTTTAGGGAGCTATAGGGACTGATGCCTCATTGGAATAACCAGTAAAGATGCAGTTTTGCTGTTTGGCACCTGTTATCCAGCTCAGCAACTCATTTCTGTGTCTGAAACAGAACAAATCCCAGCTGGACAGCGTGTTTGAGGCAGTGCCTTAACCTTCTCTCAGAGGTTCTCCTTGCAATGAGAACAAACCACAGTCCCATATTCTAGCTATGAATTCAGACTTCCTCTTGTTTACACCAGTTCAGGTTCTGGCCCAAAGACTGGCAGAAAATAAGCTATCAGTGACAACAGATGTAGGGGCAGGACAAGGACAAGGTTAAAAGAGCTTTTTAGAGCAATTCTTCTCCTTTCCTGTAAAAGCTGTAGCATAGATCTTCAGTAAAGCTCCTTTGATTCTTGTCGAGCTCTGCTGGTCAATACTAAGATGTGGCCTTTTCTTAAGGTCATCTTGTATCCATGGGCTAATGTGACAAAAATACACCAAAGACAGGAGAGCTGGTTCTTTTTCTTCCCCATTTTTAATTTTTCCCCTGTTCCCTCAAGCATTGGTTATGGCTTATTTTCATCTCATGATGTTTACTAGAACAGCAATGTACCCCACATCTCCACTGTGATGAGATCCTGGTTTCCTTTACATTAAAACTCCATGAAATCGTGAAATCTGGACATTTTATAAAAGAGAAAGCTTTCTGGATTCCTGATATACCTCATTTTACAGAATGACCATCCTGTTTACACTTAGATACAATAGAAACGTCTCAATGGTGTCATCTCTAAAGGCAAAGCTGCTTGTTTAATTCAGCAGGCTCTGACTGTTCCCTGGGTCCTGGCAAGCTGCTCGGTCACCAGCAGGTGACAGTCCAGCGACAGAAACATCCAGGCAGCTCACAAACAGGGTTTGTTCAATACTCTGACAGGACTTAAAGGTTATTTGTTTGGGTTTAGACATCTAGTTCACAACGGGGGGCAATAATTTTCCCCAAACATGCCAATAAAGAGGGAGGCCAGCAAAGTTCCTGAGTGTGGTTCCCAGCCTCGCTGAGGAAGCATTACAGCATTAATGAGACTGTGCTCAGGAGGTACCAGCAGCATTCAGAAAAACCCCTTTACACCTCACTGTAGGTGTTAAACTAGCAGAGAGCACTTATAAATCAAGCCCATTTGAGACTTAAGTACATTCAAGCTTGGCACAGTTACACCAGCTGATATCTTTAAGGTTTCAAGGAGGAAACCAGGACCTAGAAAATCTCTGTGTGTGCTTTAGGTGATGGCAACATTTTATTTGCTGTGTGCACAGCTGGGAGCACAATTGCTGCCTGTGAGCACAGGCGGGTGCTTAGAGCTTGACTGCTTGCAAGGACCAACACAGCCTTTGCAGCAAAATGTTTCCTTTGTTCATGTAGACAAACACATGTGACTTAGTGAAATGGCTGCATCATGTTTAACATCTAAAGGGACACACTTCTTGAGTGGATCAGTCAGAACCAAGATGTGAGAGGGAAGGGAAAAACGAGAACCCACAGTGGGCAGAGGGAAATCTCCTACTCCATGGACATTTCATGTTATTTGCTACTGCAGAGCTGTCACTCACTTCACCCACCACCATCCACAGCTGCTCCCCAGAAGGAAGCTGGAGATCCTCAAGCAGAAGTTGCTAGTCTTGGCCAGGGCCCCTAACTCCCAAATACAGGCAGTTTTAGGGTAATGTTCTCATGCTGGGAGCAGAAAGCCACAAATCATTTGCCTGACCAAATTTATTTAAACTCAGTTGAGACTTTGTCTGAGCAAAGGTCAAGTACAAACTTTTCAAATCAAAATGGTTTGGGCAGTTTGAGAGAGATCTAAGCTAGGTAGAGCCTCAGCAAGTGTACTGCAATTATTCAACAAACCAGAGACATGCAGATTTCAATATCCTTCTCTGGTGGGTTTCCTTGAGAAATGAGAACCTGAAGGAGTGCAAATTCCTAGTCACAAGAATTTTAATCACATGAGCCTGGTGTTACAGATCATCTTGATCCAAATCGTGGATTAGATGTTAAAACTTGTCCATGTTTCTCTGCAGTTTAAAGTCAGCATTTATGCATTACTAGTGTAATAAAGAAATGTGTTGAGAAAACAACTGAATGTCACGTTGACTGCATGGTACATCTTGCCTGTGTTGCCACTGTCTTGTCCTGGGGTTGAGAGCTGTTAAGTGGAGAAGGCTGCCTTTCTGCACAGCGTATGTCAAGTGATGGAGTGAACTGCAGGACAGGTTGTATTTATTACCAAACAGTCAAAGAGTTATTTGTAGTGCAATGCTATAAAAGGCGGTGTTCTTACCTTGGTTTGTCTAAACCAAGTTGAAAAACAGGTATCATTTGTATCTCAACATGGACACAATATTTCTCCTTAATGTTTCAATATTCTTTGTTTCTCTCTCCTTCATGTATCCATCTCCTTCCTGACATCCATCTTTTGCTTCATATTGATTTCAAGACTCTTTCCTTCTTTCATTTCCCCTTCTCCTCTCCTCACTAACCACATTTGTCCACTCAGATCCATTTAACAGAGTACTGTGGGGAGCAGGCAATGCCTTTGGCAGGGCAAGGAGCAAGGTGTGAAATCCTCTGCAGCTACATAGAAGCCATCCTGCAGTGGTCACACAAATCTCGCCTTCTCCTTGACGCTGCCAACCAATAGGAGCACCAGGATTTGATTCCTGCCCTGAGAAAAAGCAGGGCAAGTATTAGGCAAACTAATCATGCTGCAGGGATTTGTGTAATGAAAAGTACCTCTGCTTGGGGGTCAGAAATGGTGTAAATCAACCACACACCACAGCCTGGGGGAAATTCATCCAGTATCTCCTTGTCACATTCATTATTGAGGTCTCTGAACATCTGGGATGTCAGCCACAGCCCAGTCACCCTACCAATAAGGCACATGCTTAGTCTCAGGGTATTCTTTCAGAGACCACTGCAAAGCAAACTGGTTTACAGGCTGCACTGCACACAGGAATCCTGTCCCTGCCCGAGGCCTCCACGTGCTGCCTGAATGTTCACACCAGTAACGCAGAGGGAACGATCGCTGTCATTTCTGTGTGCCTACTGCTGATCTCTTAATGAAATACTCTGAGTAAATTGCACTGGCATAAGCACAGCTCTGTGCTGGCAGGAGCTACAGAATCAGTCTACCAAGTGAAAAGCTTCTGCAGGACCTGCCATGCAATGGGGAAGCTGTTGGTGAAATACTGGTTAACAGTCTTTCTGCCCATTCCTGCAGTTAAGTGTGACAACTTCCTGGGGTCCTCAAGGGAAAGAACAGAGGATGGAAAATGCCTTTATCTCAGGTTGGGACACAGAAAAAAAAATCTGAGATGAGGATGACAGTCTGTGGCAATATGGATTTGGCATTTGTTGATGGGTGAGTGCTTTCCACTCAGCGCTGCTGTGACACGCTCGCTCTCTGCATTCAAGTCCTGCCAGGAGGACTGCTGCGGAAGAGGAAAAAAATAGGGACACACAGCATCACACAGACTCTTTGTTTACCTATTGTCATGAGCAGGAAAACAAAAATGGGATTTGGTTCAACAAGCACATGTGTGTTGTAGGAAATAGGAGGAAAAGCCGTGGGTGCCCAGTCTAAAATAAAGACCAAGAGATAACAGATGCATTCTTCACTATTTCAGAGAGGAACAAAAACATTGAGCTGACATCTTTTTTGCATGGTATCAGCAGAGTTCTCTAAATTTCAGCTGTACTTTGGCCTGGCACATTTTCCCCCTTTCCCAGGCCTCCCCCAAGCAGTGCCCACGTGCAGGCAGTCGCTGGCTGCAGCCACTGTAGGGACCCAGGAAGAGAGAGCACCGTGCAAAATGAGGGAATTCACACAGTCTGCCTGGCTCATGGCACCTCCTCCATCCTTCTACCAGTTCTCTTGAGGTGAGGAAATGCTGAAATTGCTGGTGAGTTAGCGGATGACTGATGGAAATACTTCTCCCCTTAATAAAAGCACATTTCCAGAGCATAATTTCAAAGTTACCTATTAAGAAAAGTAATGCAACAGTAATTTAGTCCAAGTACCCTACAAAGTCCTCCTCTAATTTTCCTGATGATTCTGTGTTCTCTCCTATACATTTTTGTGGTAGCTAACACTAAAAACAGCTTCAGCAGGACAGAGATCAGCTTCATTCACTAACAATCCACAAGTAATGGTTGAGAAGGGCTTTATCATCCCTGTTCTATCAAGAAAAGGCAAACAGGGGAGGCCATTTCCTTTCCTCCTACCACGGGTTGTGTCAGACACACACAGAAAGAAGGGAACAATGACCAGAATTTGCATTTGCTGAAGGGCTCAGTACATTGCTCCATTGTGAGCCGGCCAAGACCTTCTGCACATTAATTCTTGTGATTCATCCTCCTCTCTGGTCTACCTCTCTGTATCCAGCACCATACAGAGAATTCTGTGTGTTTGTTTATACACAAAAAAAAAGGTCTTTTCTTGTTACTGTAGTATTTAGGTGCTTGGCTTAGGCTCTCAAGCTGGAGGGGGGGTGGGGGGGGTGGACTAAGCTTGGTGAATCAGTATTTTTTACTCTCCTGCCAGACTGCTGAATGACCTTGGGCAGTTTACAGCTGCTTCACCTCTCACCACCTCACCTGTAAAATTATCCTGTTTTGAATAGCACGTAGATATCGACTGATGCAAGGGCAGGGTATTATTGCTTATGTGTGACTCAAATAAAGCCAATGTCTAAAATCCACAATCAGCAAAGAGAAAAGAGTAGGGATGTGGAATTCTTCCCTTGCCTCAGCTGTTCTCCCCCTGCTGTCCTGCCCAGACTCAGGCAACTACAGCCCAAGCACATCATCTGCTGCACTCTGCATCAGCCAGGCTGAGAAGTTCAGGTAAGCCTCCGAGGCACAAGCAGTGACATCTAAATAACGCCACGCACATTAGGTTGAGTCTGTTTAAAGGTTACAGCTCTGTGCTGAAGGATGCCTGTTCCAGAGCAGCCTTTTCCCTTCAGAAGGCTCCAGACACAGAAGCCTGGTCACAAGGGCAGCGTGTTGTCCGTGTTCAAGAGGGACGGGCCATCACCTCCCAAACACACCATGGCAACTGTAGCTGCCCCGTTTTTCTTTAGCAGCTTGAGGGAAAGCATAAACCCATAGCTGCATGATACAGCCCCACACGTGCCACACAGATGTGCTCTAAGCAGAAAAGGCAAACAAGTTTCTGCTACTCATGAACCTCATGAACCTCCTTCCCCTTGGAGTTTGGAGGAAGCCTCATCCTGCACGTTATGGGTTATGGCTGCCTCAGCACTGACCCGTGGAGGAGCTGGAAGGTGGGATTGTAGCTGCACGTTTGGAGGTGGGAGGCAGGTTCCCAGCACAGGGCCTCACACGCTGACAGGGCCTGCTCCTGGATTCTGCCGCGTAAGCACACTGTAAAAATGTCACTTGCACAATAAAGAGGCACTTCACATTTTTCTCTTCCAAACGTTTCGCTGCGGTCTGGGATAGCAGCAGGTTGGAAGGACGCGTTTGAAGCAGCTTTAGCGAAGGTCTCCAAGCCCGTTGCAAAACCCACAACTGCCACAGGGCTGCAAACCTCCCACCTCCGAGAGGCCGGAGCTGCCCGTAGGTGCGCACAGGCGGCCAACGTGCCTGGAAGGGTTTTTCCCGCTGCCCGCGTTTCCCCGCAGCCGGCAGTGCCACGCACAGGCGGGGCTGCCCGCACCGCCCCGGCTCTGGCTCTGGCCCGCCGTGCCGGGCACGTACAGCTGTGACCGCGCGTGTGCCCGGCGCTGCACGTCTGCCCTTACCGCTCGTGTGTGTGTGTGTGTGTGTGTGTGTGTGTGTGTGTGTGTGCGCGCAGCCTTGCCGTGGGAATGTGTGTGTGTGCACGCGTACACCTTCGCCGTGCGGGTACCGCTCTCGCCCGGGGGTGCGGGGTACACCCGGTCACACCGAGTCTGGTCCCGCTGGCCAGCCCGGGCCGTGCACAGCCGAGCTGAGCCATTCCGAGCCGTGCCGAACTGTGCAGAGCCGAGCTGAGCCATTCCGAGCCGTGCCGAACTGTGCAGAGCCGAGCTGAGCCATTCCGANCACGGCACCGCACCGCACCGCACCGCACCGCACGGCGCGCAGCGGGGTCCGGGCGCTCCATGAGCCGCCGCCGCGGGGAGACTGGGCGCTGCGCTCGCTCCCCGCCGCGGAGCCGCCGCGCCGCCGGTGCCGGGATGTGACTTGCGGCGGGCTGGCGGACAGGGCTGCTCCGCCGCCCCCGGCTGCTGCGGCCAGCGGGTGAGTGACTGAGTGGGAGTGAGGGATTGAGTGAGCGCAGCGGGCAGGGGGCATCGGTCCCCGGTCCCGACTCCGCGGGGCTGCACTCGGAGGGGAACACAATGAAACCGCTTGCCCGGCTCGACTCGACTCGGCTCCGCTCCGTGCGCCGCCCGCAAGAATTAGCCTGGAGGCGGCGAGCAGACAGCAGGCTGGATATAGGAGTGCAGGGGGGAGATTAGAGGGGATATAGGGCAGAGCAGGGGGGGGAAGGGGGGGCTGGAACAGGGGGCTGCGCACCGCGGCGGGGAGCACGCAAAAGACTGGCGAGGAGGGCTGAGGAGTTCAGGGACAGGATGGGGAAGAAGAGCGAGGACCGGCGGGGAGGCAGAGACTGAGAAAAGAAAGCGAAGAGAGAAATGAGCGAAGGGACAAAAGAGAGGAGACTGGAACGGGATAGACACCGTACGGGAGGAGGAGGCAGCAGGCGGATTAAGGGGAGAACGGAGAGGAGGCAGCTGCCTACGGGCCTGCAAGGAGGGGGCTGCTCGGCTTCGTCCCCGCTGTCGGACGCGGACGCGGGGTAGTTGCAGCGAAGCCGGGCCCCTCCGCGCTACCCCCCAGCTCGCTGCTGGACGGGAGCTCAAGGGCAACGGTAACGGGATCTGGGCTGGTGGGGGAAGAGCCTTTGTTGGCCCCCAGCCGCTGCTGCTGGCCCTGGGGCCGGTGGGAGCCCCAGCCTGGGCACAACACAGCCCCACTGATGGGCTGCGCTACGTTATCAGTTTTCTCTCTAGTTAATAAAAAGCCCTATCTATGTATTACCTCTCCCCAAAGCCAAATAGCAATAGGATTTAGCACTTATGTGAACCCTTTGTTTACACCTGACCTCATGTTTATCCCAAGGCTAACAGGATTTGCTGTGTGCTGAACCTAAACACCTAGGTTGGTTATCGCAGCGGTAGTACTGAGTATCTGGTTGTCAGTGATAACCTTGCCACTTACCAGCAGTGAGTATCAGTGTTAAGGTGTTCTCTCACAGCATCAGAAGAGATCAGATGAAGGAAACCCATCTGTCATGAGGCTGTGACATGAACAGAAACAGGCTGACAACAGGCAAAGAAACACTGTAATTGCTCTCCTTGCTTGCTATCAGTAGTATAATGAACATGGGGCATTATGGTCAGGAGTATCTGGGCACAGGCGACGTGTGGAATCTGACCAAAGGGAACTGGGAGCACCTGGAACACTGGAAAGATCATTTCTTATTACATTCAGCATTACAAAGTGTTTCTAAATGAAAGCAATACTTTTGCTACGTATCCTTTTGGAGTGGAGTCTGGCTTTCCGTTACCGTCAGCTGTACATGGCACGATGTGTATCACTCTAGCGCAGAGCATGTGTAAATAATTCCTGCCTTTTTGCATACAAAGCGCAATTGCACTATTAATTATTATTCTGGAAATACAGCTCTTCAGTAGCCTGAGCTCAGCTTGGCTGTCGCTGCTCCGTTATCGGTCCTGGAGCTCATTCTTCAGATGTGATCAAAAGGAGCTGGCAGAGATCCCGTGTTGTGATTAATCCCTCACTCGGTGGCATCTCTCCACAACGCTCCGTGCTGGGGGCGGTTTGCTTTCGGAAATTATACAGCCAACCAGTCTTTTGCCTGTGTGTGGCACAGCAGGTTACTATTTGAGCTACTATTGCTTGTGTTTACTAGATTGTTTTTCTTCTCTGTGATTGGATGCATCTTCCTGTATCAGTTGATTAGCATTATGACTCTGAAAAGGGGAACACATCATACGTCTAACCATGAACAGCCTAACCTTAAACCTTTGCATGGTTACAGATTATATGTATTCTATACATTCTCTAGCAGCCTTTACAGCAGTATTTCTTTGATCAGGTAACAGATATTTGCAATCTTTGGTCAGAAGACTTTTAAGTACTGAAAGCCTCATTGATTTTTAGCCATGGCAACTTTTGGATGACAGCTGTGAGGTTTTCTGTTTCTGCTTTGTTGCTTGTAATTGTACTTCATACCGGCTGGGGCAGCTTTGTGTCTGCCATTTCTTCTGTAGTGATTCTATACCAGATAATGCAGGGGACCTTGCTCTTGAAAACAGTGGAGTTATGACTGTTATTGAGAGCACATTTTGGATCAAAAATTGAGGACTGGATTTGGAAGCTGTCCTGCTGTAGTTTGCTGCTTTTGCCTGAAATGTGTAAGGCTTATTGATTCATTTGCAGTGTTTGTGACTGTTCTGGGTTCAGGTATGTTGGCTTAACAGTTTTCATGAACTAGAATTTTGGAGGGTGATCTGGGCAAAAACCAAAATAATCTCAACTTGATTTCCTTCTTTATGAACAGTTCCATTCAGCTCTGTGGGGGATGTATTGGTGCCGCTTACTATATCTCTGCTGGAATGGTTCTGTGATATTTCTGTATTACTACTGCTGTAGCTCTCTGGTAATAGGAGTGAAGTGCCAGTCAAGCAGAGTGCTATTGTTACTACTGTGAGGTTGTGTAACTTCGCTGCAAACTCATCTAGACATAAAGAGGTAAAAATACTATTCCTCTCCAGTTACTGACTTAGGTAACTGCAAGCAATCATGTGTAGATAAAGACTTTACTACAAAATCACAGGGGACAGAGGACTCCGCTGTTCTACCCACAGCACAGGCTTGAGGAAGACACCTTTTAAATAAAAACCCTGTATAGATATACTTGTCTTTTCTAAATCATTTCTTCTGGCAGAAAGACTTTCCATTTTTCCCTTAAATTTTCTGAATCTGTTATTTCAGCTGAAGTTGTGGTATTCCCTTGCCAAACTTGTATGTTGTAATGTTTTCCCTACAGCTGTCTGAGTCAAGAGCTGATATCATTGCACGAAAGAGGATTTTGGCCGGTATCATCACAGAGGGTTGATTATTAACATTGCCTGCTATTACCCAGTCAGGCAGAAATACGTAGGTAAGAGGTTGCAAACATGGCTATGTTGTTAGCAGTGGTGAGGAAAAGGTTCCTTATTTGGAGACTTCAAGCCCTGCTTGTAAGATCTGGTGCGCACAGGATCTAGTGTTGAGCAAGACCTACCGCCACTTGGTAGGAATATGATTTCACACCAAGAATACCTGTTAGCAGGCCTCAGAGATTTCTTGTTTAATACCATAGTTCTCTAGGAGCTCTCCAGAAGTAATTTCACAAGTGGAAATAACTTGGGAAAACTCAAGTTGAACATCTCTTCATTTCTGAATATGTATCTTTGACCACAGCTTAATTCCCTCCTTTCCAAAAGAAACTGCTTCTTTGTGGAGGGGGAAATACTCAAAATTCATTAACCCTCCCTTCCTCCCTCCCAAACACTTCCAGATAGGAAGAGGAAACAAATGATGGGCTGACAATATGACTGCTTACCCAAGCAGCACAATCTCCATGGAAACAGACTGTCCTAGAATAGCTCAATCACATGAGGGTTACATGACATGAATAAAGTAACCAGAAAACTGGAAAATATCTTAGAACTGGAGATACTTGTACTTAATTCATTATCCCCCACGTCTTTGGAGAGTAGCTAATGAACAATGCTAGCATTGAAACCAGTTTAGTACATGCATATCATAATTTGTAAGTGATAGGATAGTGGAAAATTAACATGATCCTCAATTATGGGCTCTTTATTGCTCATAGTTTGGGCAGCATTTAGAATGATTTTTGAATAATTTTCCACATGACTTCTTCCTTCATGAAACTGGTACCTGTGGTGTGCAAATTTTCCTTAGTAGATCCTAGTGGATTTCCTCCCTTAGTGTCAGCAGGCACTGACCATTTCACACTTTTTAAGACACTCTGGGTATTGTAAAGAGTAAATCCACTACTTGAAGTAGGAACTGCCTGTACACAGAAGGAAATGCAAAATTACCTTCAGAATGCTTCCTTCTAGTTAATTATGTACTCAGAGGGCAAGGAGATTTATTGAGTGTAACCATATTCAATACGAAACTGAATGTACTTCACTGATGATTAGTTTTCTGTCTGTGTAGTTAGTGTTTTTAACATGAGTGTTGTGACAGAGCCACTGAGAAACCTGTTATACAAACCAGACATAAACAAGTAAATATTCTACTGATTCACCATAAAGTAAATTACAGCTAGGTAGAAAAAGAAAATCATTAGTCATTAGCTGCAGGTCATTGCATCAAGTAGAACACTGTAACCCTTTCAATACTGCAGGATACTGTGATTCCTATGGGTAGGCCAGGATCATCCATTACCTGTTTCCTGTTTGTCTGATCCCAGATCACACATTTTTTTTGGTCACAGCTTGTACTTCTGAGATGAAGTTTTGTAATGAGCTTTTTTTATTTTGTCTGTTGTATGGATGAAGACCATAAAACCATTACACATTTACATTAGCACATTTGCTGTCACCTCTAATAGGTGACAATGTAATTTCCATCACCTGTCTCTGGCAGAGGCTACAAATGGGCATTGGTCATTACACCGTGCAAAGGGAATTAGTTTGAAGATTGAGATCCTCAAGATTTAACTTTGTATTTACAGGAGTGGAATGCACAGGATGAAACCTCATAGCTCTCAGCTGTGAGAGACTCTATACTGTTTCAGACAGTCTGGGTAAATAGGTTTTGTATTGGTTGTGACTGATTGCACCAGCACTTTAAACCATTTTCAGCTCTCGTTAAAGTTTTGGATGTTTTGATTAAACCCATTTCTGATTTATGAAATATCTTTCAATGAGTAATCATTTAGAGTTGTCTGACTTTGAAAAGAGCTACCCATAGTTTCTCTCTTCTCTTTGTATCTTGATCACGTCACATGAGCTCTGTGACTAACACTACTGCCTGTCTGTCTGGTGCTTTTCTTCTGCGTGGTCGTGCCGTACCAATGGAGGTCTTACTCTGAACATTTTCACCTGGGCATGTTTCTCACATCAATGAACATAGTCCTACTGCAACCTGCAGCACTAATGGTGCAAGTGAAGGTGACCAGCATCAGCTTTCATCTCTCTACATGTAGTGCTTACTTCAGACTGCCCTTACAGGGCAGCTGTTGCTGGGACAGATTGTTCCTGTAAACTTTACATTTTGATCAATCTCTTCTGCCTTGCTTAGCTTAAAAAAAAGCAAATGCCATAATGTTTATCTTCTGAAAGCACTTAACTTCCTAAAATTAAGTTGGGATTTGTCCAGGCTTTTGGTGTTGATGATCCAGTGGGCTGTGTTGTGTTCCTGGAGAGTTTACCATTTCTCGCTCTCTGGATCAGGGAAAGCAATGTTCTGGTTTTTGTTGCTTGTTCTCTTTGAATGGCTTTAGAATTGCTAAGAAGGACAATGAGTCATTCATTTTTGATTAGCTGATTGATGACACTGCATGTGTGCACCGCTGTCACAGAATATGAGATTTCTCTAGCCAACTATTCCCATTTGCAAATGCAATCTAATACCTGGGCTTTGGAAGAGAATAAAAGGTGTGAATATTATAACCACCTATTGACTGAGCATGAAAAGAAGATCTTCCTTTTAAAAACCCCCACAGTGTTTATTTTCCTGGAACTGCTCCATGCTTTAAAAAAAAAAAAAAAAAAGTGGTTTTAACTCTGCCTCTATTCCAGTAAAAGGAGCAAGGCTGTGAACACATCCCAATCTGATACAAATAACACTTGCATCAGGCCCAGTGTAATTTACACACGCTTGAGGCACTTGAATTTGAACAATCAAGTACTGTAGATAATGTATTACTTTGCAAGAGGATACATAATTCTGTTTGTGTTTTAGGATATTTGCAGGGGGGCAGTGTTTGGAAATGTTGCTTTCAATCTGTGCAAACGCAGAAATGAGTCACTTAGCATTCTGAGTACACCAGGCAAAAGCAGCTTTCTGGGAGGGCAGCAAAAGGGACTAGGGGGTTGGCTATGCCAGTGCAAGAAGCCAGTAAACACAGGCGATTGAAACAACCTGTGCTTCCAATTGCTGCAAACTCCTCAACAGTGAACTGTAGCTAAACAAACGTTTTGTTGTCTCAGACAGAAAAATGAAAACCTACCCAGTCATTGGTTTCTTCCTCCTCTTCGTGATCAGCTATGGCTCTTCTGAAAACTCAAGCACATCCAGAGGGTGCGGACTGGATCTTCTCCCTCAGTACGTTTACCTGTGCGACCTGGATGCCATCTGGGGAATAGTCGTGGAGGCGGTTGCAGGGGCAGGTGTGCTGACCACGTTACTGCTGATGCTCATTTTGCTGGTGAGGCTGCCCTTCATCAAGGACAAAGAGAAGAAGAGCCCCCTGGGAATGCATTTCCTCTTTCTTTTCGGGACTCTGGGACTGTTTGGGCTGACGTTTGCTTTCATCATCCAGGAAGATGAGATGGTGTGCTCTACCCGAAGGTTTCTGTGGGGAGTTATCTTTGCGTTGTGCTTCTCGTGCTTGCTAGCTCAAGCCTGGAGACTTCGTAGACTAGTTCGTCATGGGAAGAGTCCATCTGGCTGGCATCTAGCTGGTGTGGCAATCTGCCTGATGCTCGTTCAGGTCATCATTGCGACTGAGTGGTTAATACTGACCATTGTCCGAGATAACAAGTTGGCCTGCAGCTACGAACCCATGGATTTTGCTATGGCTTTGATTTACGTTATGTTCCTGATAGTATTTACCATGGGATTTTCTCTTTTCACTCTCTGTGGAAAGTTTAAGAAATGGAAGAAAAACGGGATATGCCTCATTATAACAATGTTTTTTTCCATTCTGATTTGGGTAGCCTGGATGACTATGTACCTCTTTGGTAACGCCGAGCTAAAGAGAAGAGACAAATGGAGTGATCCCACTCTCGCTATTGCACTGGTGTCCAGTGGTTGGGTGTTTGTTATTTTTCATGCCATCCCAGAGGTCCACTGTACCATCCTTCCATCACAGCAGGAAAACACTCCCAATTATTTTGACACTTCACAGCCAAGGATGCGTGAAACTGCTTTTGAGGAAGATATACAGCTTCCTCGGAGCTACATGGAAAATAAAGCCTTTTCAATGGATGAACATAATGCAGGTAAGAATTGACTGGAGGGAGCTGCATTTTTCTATAGTAGCCAAGAAAATCACCTGTGTGATACATTTTTTTTCAGGTGCCAAAACAAAGGTGATTACAAATGCCATATTTTGCACATTACATAGCCTTCCCTTTTACAGTTTTCATTAAGGCATCACCTAGTGAGGGGAAAAAAGTGAGACTAATGCAATACAGAAAATACAGGTTTGGTTAAAATGTTGGTTTTTTAATTGAAAAAAATGAACTGTTTCAAATGCAAAGCCAACACTGAAAATCAAAAAAAACCACTGTAGAAAAAAATAGCTTCTGTTTCAAAAGAGCTTCAGTGACATTTTTTGTCATTATCAGTTAACAACATCTAATAAAAATGTTTTCCAAAAACCCAAGAAAAAAACCCAGGTGCCCCGTGTCACAAAATGCTCAGCCTCTTGAGCAACGGAATAATAATAATTAATTATCTTCCCATTAAAATAGGATTTAGTTCCACTTTGTGACACTGTGAGGGGAAAAAATGCCAAGTGGCTTCTAGATAAGTTCAAAGACAGTCTTTGTTCTGAAGGCTTTGACATCTTAACAGAGCCAGCATAGGTAGGGGTTTCAAGGTGCTGCTTGCTTTCCGTGTCACAGCTTGCTGGTGTGTGATGACACATCATTAAAATTTGCAATGAAAATATTTTTGAGGCCTTACTGAAGAGGCCAGCAACAACTAGAGATCCAAACCATTGCTGAACGTTTAACCCAAACCAGAAAATACTCAGAGATGCTTATGTGACAGCAATGGGAAGCATGAGCCTGATGGTGATGCATAGTGCAGGTTGCAGCCACATGCTGTCCCAGACAGCTGGATAAAGGATTTTGTTACCAGTCACATTGCTTTTTATTCACTCTGGTTGATGAGGACTTTGGTATCCCAGCCAATAGTTGCCACGTTGCTTTGTCAGCCCCCAAAAGAAGGCTTGGGGCATGTTGTCCAGGCACTTCACCTTCCTGTTCATCTTTATGTATCTCTGAGTTTGATGTTCCCTCTGGATATAGACCAGACATGGAGGAAAACAGCTCTCTTGTTTGGCACAGTGTTGGGTCAGGAAGGCATTTTTCCTCCAAGGGTTTTAGCAGGAACTTTAAAGGTTTCCTTCTAGTATGGAAGCTTTAAACAGAAAGGAGTTAAATTCTGTGAGTATATACCAAGGGCAGTGGTAAAACAAACAAAAAATCACAGGGATAAAAGAATGATTATTTATTGCTAATTTTCCAGAGAAGCAGAGGCAGCTTCACAATGGACTGTAAAAGCACTCATTTTAGGGTTTTTCTTTTAACCATCCTCCATCCCTCATTAAATTAATTACACAGTAAGGTAACTGCAGTGGCTTCACTGGAGCTATTTCTGACTAAGGCCGATCTAAGAACAAAATTGAATCTTCCACTCTGTGTTATTCCCATTCATGCATACAGTTTAAAAAAGACCTGGAAGAACCTTTTGATCTAATCATTCAGTGATTAAGTTTTGTAGTGAAATGGATAGATGTATGATAGCCATAAAATCATTATAGTGTCTAGTATAGTGCAGTTTATGTTCTGTTTTAATCTGAATCTTACACAGTACAACACAAAACAGATTTCCATATCCAATGCCCTTATTAATATTTATCATAGTACATGCATGTCATTCCTGTTCCTACAGCATGTGGAAGAAAGAGATATACATTTTTAACATATCAAAGCAGGCTCATTATTCCTTTGCAGCAGATCTTTAAGCACAGACTTATGACAACAGGGCTTGAAGACAAAACTTGCTAGTATGGTAGAGACTTAAAGTAAATACAGGTAATAATATTCCAGTCATATTATGGCTGCTGAAGTGTTAATTTAAGTCATATCACTATACTGATGGTTGTCAGCATCTAGGCACCTGGAATCCGTTAGCAATTGGCTCTCTGCAGGTATGTAGAAAATGTTCTCTTCCTTTATTCAATCAATTCAAGAATCATTAAGAGTTTAGAAATGAAAGGAAGGGCACTTTCTTCAATTATACTTAAGAATGATATTTAAAATATAAGATCTACTAGTTGTAAAGTATTGGAAGACTTGATAACCAGAAAACACTTCTTGATGTAATATTTTAGTAAATAGTTAGCTTTAAATAGATAACATGTTTGGAGTAACATATTTTCCATTAATTCTTGTTATTTCTATTAATACTTGTTTAAAGTAATTTAGTAATATTGCTCCTTTTTTTCTTTTATTATTTTAAGCAGCTTTTTAAGAATCTGAACAACCTTTAAACTATAGGCTCAAACAAGTATAGGTTCTTTCAGTTTCTCTCTTCCTTAGCAAACCACAGCTCCATGTTGTACATAACCAGAGCTGCTCTAGTCCAGGAATATCATTAAGCATTAATAAAGCAAAACTATTTTAAGATCAGTTGTTTAAATGTCATTTAAACAACATACTAGTCTGGAATTTTAATATTCATATCAAATAAAAGCTGAAATATCCACCTAAAGGAGTTATTTTCATACCCATGTCATGTTAAAATGATAGTAAAGTATTTAGAAACCCTGGAAAAAGGCAACTTGACTGAGTTCGCAGTGCTCTCTGGAAGCACTAGCAGGGCAACTTCTGTAAGGCAAAGAGAATTTGCCTTACACACGAAAAATTTGGATGTGACACATAGAATGCTACAGCTGTCAAGAAACCCAAGCCTAAGCAGCTCTGGTGCTCGCTGAATTTAGTTTAATAACTTTTAGTACTAAGGTCACCTTCGGAGCCAACACCAAAAACTAGTTAACAAAAATTAAAATACATGTTAAAAGGAGACTTTGACAAAAATCTTCTCAAATCTTCTTGGCACCACTTTTCTTTACCTATACATACTCTGCACAAGTAGTTGTATTTAACAGTAATGGAAAAAGTACAAGGAAAAATGGTAGAAGTGGCATGAGAAGAAAAATTCCCAAATCAGTATTTTGCCCACAAGCTTTTGTCTCTGATTCTCACATTAAAAGTATTTTAGGGTTATTAGATTTTTCCTTCCCTACTACTGCAATATGCAATTGAACTTACTGGCTCTTTAAGATAACTTTGACCATGGAAACATCATATAAATATTTTGTGTAAATATTTTCATGCATTTTAAAGAGATGCTTTTTTTCTGTGTACTAGCACATAGCAGTGCAATTGTTTGTGTTCAACACACAAGAAGCCAGACTACAAAGAAAGAATACTGCTGAGCCTGAGATGGTTAAATATAAACTCAAAAAATCCATCATTCCAGCATTCATCTTTTTCTCTCCCAGTGTCTCATTTTAAAATACAGAGCAAGTGTGGGTCCGTGTGTATCTGAACTCAACAACAGTGCACTTGCAGGGCTGGATTTCTATATTTAAGTGCCAAATCAATACCATTCTTCATGTCTGTGCACAGCTCCCAAAGAGAGAGGAGTAGTAGCAGATAGAGGACAGCATATGGCAGAAGGATCCATTTACATCTTGTTCCACATAGTGCAACCGTATTAAATCCTGTCTGCATTAAAGTCTGTGTTGAAATTCTTGCAAACTTCAGCTCATTCACAGTTTCAGCCGGAGAGTGTAGAACTGTAACTTGAGTTAAATCTAAGAGAAATTCTTGCCCCAGGTGCCCAAAGGAGGCATGTTTCTATTTACCAGCTCACAGATGAGTATTGCCCGTTGTAACCACACAAGTCATGTGGATAAATGAGCTCTGTTCTCTGGCCACATCTGAATTCAGTGAACGTTACTTACCCCTGAAGTAAAAAGAGAGTTTGTGTGTGCCAATCGCCAGACTGGTTTAGAAAGAAAGAAGCATAGCCCTAACTATGCATAACTCTCATTCACAATATACTTTTTCAAACCAAACCTGTGCTAAAATTCATGGAATAAATCTGGAATAAACATTCAGGACAATCACTGTCTTTTCTGCTGCAGTCAATTGCCATGTTTAAGCTATTTGAAAGCAATATTTACTTCATATTTCTAGTTTCTCAGAGTAAATATAATCTGAAACATCTGGAAAAGCCTTATATGCTAGTCATGCTGAAGTAATGCTCAAGGGGGTTGTGAGCATGCTTACTGGCTCAAGCAACGTTTTGGATCCTTGTCTTCTGAACTTGATAGAAAGCGAAATGTAGTATCGCTTTACTTAACCCCACGGTATCCAGAGCAGTGGAGTAAGCACTTAACAAAATACATTGTGCTGGATACATCAAAGGTTTGGTGGTGGAAGATGTTTAGCTCCTACTGAGGTGAGATGAGGCAAACTTCCTAAATTTGGTTTCTAACAGTTAATTTTATATCGAACTGGTTCTTCTGCGATCCATCTCTAACTACATGAAAAATCCCTGCTCTTCAAAAGCAATCTGAAAACTAGTATGGCAGCATAAAAGTTAAAATCAACAGCAAAGTTCCCAATAACTAAACTGGAAGCAGGATATTTTTATGGTTGGTGCAGGTAAGGAGATGAACAGCATTAATTGTGTTCCTAAGAATGATCTCTCTTTTCTAAACGCAGCACTAAGAACAGCAGGATTTCGAAACGGCAGTTTGGGAAGCCGACCTAGTGCTCCTTTTAGAAGCAATGTTTATCAGCCAACTGAGATGGCAGTTGTGCTAAATGGTGGGACTGTAAGTATCAAAATGTGATGATTTAAGACATCTTTGATATGCACTGATATACATACAACCAGTACTAATTGAAAATCCTGCTTTTAGCTTGTTCCCAGCAGGGGGGAAAGCCAGAAATGAAAATTCAGGCAGCAAGTGTGCATGTAATGCTTCCCTTCCCTCTAGAAGAGATGTAATTACAAAGTATTTTCAATTTCTTTACTTGGCCAGTCACATTTTGTAGTGTAGCTTGAGTGAACCAAGTCCATTGGTGAGACTACACGTTTAATTAATTAAATCTCAGATGAATTAATTCCAAATGAAATGTGTGTTAAGGTATTTAACTATTAAGTGGCACAAGTTTTAACTTGATTAGTTTTTTTTTTCAAGAGGCTGTGAATCACACATGTTTATAGGCCAGCACATCACTTCAAATAAGAATCATTGTTACAAGCAGTGGTAGTCTTTCACATCTTTTCCATTTTCTTGTAAAAGGAATGGAATTGTCTGTAAGCTTCAGATGTGTACATCTCTGGGAAGAGTCATCAAAGAGGAATACAGAATATTTAAATGTTAATAGCATTGATTTTCCTTTTAGACCTGCAGCCTGGGTATTGTAAGAATGGCTTAGTTGACCTGATGCCAAACAGAGTTTCTAGGTTTTTTCCACATCATGTGTAATTTGCACTTGAAGACATTTCATGTAGCAGACATGCTGTTGAAAACGAAGAGTTTTCATCCCCATATCTTTCATGCATACTTACATGCTTCTTAAAAATCTACTCATGAGCCAATTTATACTCATGTGAGTTGAGTTTTCTTTGTTTTGAATCATAAGCTGATTCCATAACTTGGCCTCTACATTTGAAACACAAAATAACACAACCTGATTGCAGGTCTCTGTTTTGAAATAAGTAAAGTTTTGGTTGATTTTAGTGAACAAAAGAGACTAGCTACAAGGATTTTCTTGTGTGGATAAGACAACAGGAAGCACATAAACTTGAATTTATGCTTTGCTGTCAGTAATGAATAGCATCCTTATGATGCTTGGATTGATCTATGCCTACGTTTTCTGATACTAGAATATGCAGCTCAGGGGAAAAGGCAGTTTAAGGATGAGAAGCTGGAGAATTTGGTTTGTGCTGATTTCTCTCTTTTTTTTGCTTTGTTTTGAAGTGGATACAAAGCTTACTGGAGAACATCAGATAGTAAAATGAGAGATTAATGCGTATATATGGTCATGGTTTTTACAGAGAGATGAATGCACTGTATGGGTGGTGTACTTGTTTCACTGTGCTCTGGAAATACTGTCTGGAAAGCTGTCATGTACATGCTGTCATGATAACACTAATTTTTGAACAGACTAGACCTCTCAGTTATGGGTTTGTTGTCCTTATTTCCAGATACCAACTGCTCCGCCAAGTTACACTGGACGACACCTCTGGTGAAAGGCTATAGGCTGTAGAGAATGAGAATCCTTGTTGCAGATGTTGTTTCCTGGCAGTGTGTCTTTGAGGGAGGAATCCATAACAGTACCAGAACCAAGCAACAAAATATCCAGGAGCTTTCAAAATCCTGCAGAGGATTTTGTCTAAATGTGAACACCGATGAACTGAAAAAAGCAAAATTGTAAAACTGAAGCTGAATCTAATACAAAATAGAAGTAGGCACACCTCAGATGAGAAGAGAAGGATACTGTATTCTTAAATGTAAGATACTCTCTTGTCTGTAACTAGTGTGTGAGGCAAGCCTGATTTTGTTGGTTGCCAGTTGCTTGCAAAATACCCTCCTCTCACCTAAACTTAGATCATGTTGCCACAAGAGATGCCACTACAGTGTGAAAACATGCAGAATTTCTTTCCATTTTGCTTCTTCTCTCTTCATTTCAAACATCATGAAAAGTACCTTGTTTGCTTCATTATCTAGCTGTACTGTACAGTCACGTAGCATCATGTGTAGTCGAGCATTGTCACTCTGTGGCAACTAAATTACCATTACACTGTAGGCTGATATTCTTCTCCTTAGAAAGCTGGTGTAGGAAACGCAGTTCTGGAGGGCTGGAAGGTTTATGCATGCTTCATGCGAGTTGTGGAGCTTCTTGAGGCAGAGAGACAAAGTGTAGGTCGGCAGAGAGGCTTCTGTCCTGGGCTGCCTGGGATGGATTCCAGCCCCACCCCCGGGGTGAGCGAGGAGCTGTGTGCTCTCACGTCTGCTACAGACGAAACTTTGGAGGGATATACTCGTGCGAAGACTTAGCTGGGGAGAGAACGTGCCTCGAGTTTGCCAGGAGGAGCTGGTTGTGATGGTGGATTCAAGGCAACGCACAGCACTGCCCGGCCCAGCCTGTTCTGTTGGGCTGATCTTGTCAAGCAGGAAAGCAGTGGCAGCTGAGAAGCACTGACTGCCTTTCAGGAGAAACTCAGCAGCAGACAGGGTCAAGGCCTCCCTCTTAACCCGTGGTCATATGAGTAGTCCCCTTGACTGCAGTTGTTCGTGCATTTAAATGTGGTTGTGCATTTTAGTGCCTAGCTAGCAGAATCTCCGTGCTGGAGGGTTGTTTTGTCGTCGTTTTTGTTCTTTAAAGGTGGTTTCTTCCCTACTCCTCCCCACCACTTTTTTGAGTTGATATAAGACAGACTTTCTCAAAGCTTTTACTCTTTGTTTTCTCTGGGTTTTTTAAAAGGTTCTCATTGCCCATTGTTTGTGCCATGGTTTTTCATTATGTTTAAGCAATCATTCCTTTATTTAACATTTAATACATATCGGACATTCAAAGCATCATCGTATCCTCACTCTTTGGCCAACGTTACTCTTAGCTTTCCTTGATACTAAAAAGCTAATTGTTTTTACTTGAGGGCATAGGAAACATATAACAATTAAACTTTGCATATGCTGTAATAAAAAAGATATATTTTCAAACTGAGAAAATGTACAAATAACTCAATAGCTTGGTAGCTTCACAGAAGGAAGTTACTTGCTGTGTACTGCAAAAGAAAGACAAGCTTTTTATTTTTCAAGAGTCTTCCTGATTCCTCGTGTACCTCCATTTCTACTGAATTAGGAACCTAGTCCTGCAGACATGTACTCCCAAAGTGTAGTCCCATCGATACCAGTAGGTCTACATACAGGTACAGAGGCTGCCAGACCAGTCTCTAAGTGTTGCACACAGATAGATATGTATATATATATGGAAAAAAATATATATTGCCATTCTTGCCATGATCATCTTACGGGGTTTTATTTCAAAGCCCTTCTCTTCCAGAAGCAATGTTTTTCTATCGTGCATGAGTATGTTAGCTCCCCCCTGCCCTTCCCTCCTTGAGGCAAAGGGAGCATGTGCTTGTTTTAGGGATTGCTTATTTTATTTTCTAAATAAATAGATGGCCTTAGTAACCAAGGAGGGTAGGGGTGGATATTGCATGCTATCCAGCAACTTAGAAATACATTCTGCTTGTTTTAAGCAAAGCTTGGATCAGATAAGATAGCATTTAATGTAATGATAGTTACCCAGAAGATGCAGAATTTGGAAGAATGTGAAACCTACTACCGTTGCTTGCTTGCAGAATTTTGCTTCTAAAAGCCAATTAAAACAACCAACTTCAAAAAACTATTGTTGAAAACATATAAGATGACCATGGCATAAATGGTAGGACAGCTTTCTTTTAAAGTTTATCACGCTACAACCAAGATTTATGAATTATAATACACACTCTACAGACCTTGGACAAAATCTATACAAGATATAGTTACCATAAGAAATGTGTGTATCTTTTTCTAGATGTGACTGAATGATAAATAGATTTCCCAATCCTGCTCCTGATGAAGTTGTTTGGAATTTATGCAAAGATATGGCCAAGTCCTACAAACCGCTACTCACATGACTAACCCACATGACTGGGTTAATCATGTGGGTTACTTACAAAATGAAACATTAGCAGGATTGAGTTGAATTTGTGGTGGTGAAGGTGTGGCAATAGATTAGGAGGGTCTTTATTTTCCAACTTGATATGATTACTAATAAGCAACATTTTTTTTCCTAAGTCACTAATCTGTGATGTAAAATGCCCCAAATAAAACCGTAATTGAAGAAAGCACCTTTATGTTAACTTATATTTTTGTTACAGTAAACAAATTGTTTACTTTTGCCTTTTATGAAAGTTATCTAGAATGTAGAGCATCTGTGAACATCAAAATAAGTAAGCAAGCACAAGCCTTCCACAATTCAGTTAACTATGATTAGCTTTTATGCTATAAAAGCTACTATGGTGTCCCTTGATGGTTATGTGCTCATGGTGTTTCCATGAAGAAAAATGAAAGCAGAAAGCATCTGAAAAAAACTATTGCCAAAACAAGCTTTACAATAACTGGCTTTTGATCAATGGCAGGAAAAAAATTCAAAGCCATAATTTACAGATTCTCTCCTGCTTTCAGATGAGTCGAGGGTGTTTGACACTTGCCAGAAAATATGTAGCATCTTCAGAAGAATACTCTCAATACATTCAGTTGTTCTATAAACAAGGTACATTAAATACTTTAGAACTAGATGTTTCTGGTGTAAACACAGGCATCTTGGTTGGCTTGCTTTGAGCTTGATGCCTTGGGTCTAATCAAAGGCCATGCAAAAGGGAGCATTGTAGCTTTTATTAAAAAAAACAACAACAATTGGACTATTCTACCAACTTACAGGATTACAAAGCAGGTGCTTTTTATTAACTGATGAGAGCTACAGCTCATTTTTTGATAGATAATATATATTTATTAAATGTATTAATGTGTGTTTTATAATGTACCCTTTTCTCCGCTGATTGTTGCATACTGGTATCTTATTAAGTACATCTTTAAAGGTTTTTCAAGACAATCAATGTGTACCATGATGACTGTACATAAGGATACAAAACTACAAAGGTTATAAAGCATGGGCAAATGTTTTATTTTCAAAATGCTGTTCTTAACAAGAATAAAGGCTTTACTATTTACTTACAATGTTTGTGTTAACTTGGTGCTAAAATCCACCTAAAAGTTTTCCATTACAGTAAACTAACGGTGCTACAGACAGCATTGTCCTGGGGAGAAGCTGTGGGTGAAATTCTGCAGTATAAGCTAAGTTAAACTAAAGGAAACCAGCTCCTAGAGGCTAGAGCCACATTCCTCCTTAGCTCTGGCACCCGGCAAACCCACAGTGAGCCAGTGAAAGAGCTGAGCAGCCAAACTTTTAACACTAACAGTGATTTATTTCTTTTTCCAGTTGGCTCAGCAGTCTCCTGTACTATCTCAGTTGCTAGTGCTTGTGAAAAGAGGGGACAGGATTATACAGCTGGGGCTGAAGAATGCAGGTTGAGAGGTTTTTTTCTTTAAATGGTTTGAATTTCCTGATCTAGCGCAACAACCAGCATCACCAACCAGGAATTAAATGAGGGCTGAGTCCTGGTGTAACAGTGAAGACAAAGGCTGTGTAAGTGATGGGAGAAAGCCATGATGAAGCAATGAAAAGCCATGAAGCAATGAAAGCCACGTTGAGCAAGAGCTCAAGGGTGTCCGTGTTTTATCATGCTTTCATTCAAAACAAGCAGACCTTTGTCTGACTAGTACAGAATTAAGAGTAGAACTACAAATACCTTCTCTACTTGTTAAATTAAAAAGGCCCCTTAGCAGGGAGCCCAATCTGATTTTTTTACTCTGCTTGCACCTCCCCATCCCACTGGGACTGGAGAGTGAGCAAGTGGCTGCATGGCTCTGAGTAGCTGGCCAGGGTTAAACTGTGACAGTAGGTGCATATACACAAGATCACTGAAAATGCTGGCACTGAGATCTTAATGTTACACTTTCTCAGCACATGTGCTAAGTGATAACAAAAGGGCCTTTGACTGTTTTTTTTTCCCCCTGCAGAAACACAGAGCACCCCCAGCTCTCGTTGCCTTCAGCTGGAGCTGCAGCAGCACAGCGTTTCTGAAAACTAGACCACTCTGAGCCTGGATTTGTGTAAATTGCCAGAGCTCTGCAGACTACTCTAAATGAAGATTTTTGCCTTTAGTTTTAACACTTGCCTACATATGGGTGTTACTCCATTTATTTCACCCAGAGGAAAGCTTGCAAGTGAGCATTCAGGAACACAGACTCAAAATTTTTGGCTAACTGTGCACAATTCCATCTGTTTTTACAGAATGCTGCTCACTTATGCTAGGACTGAATTTTCTCTTGGCATGTTGGGTCCGTACATAATCTCCTTTGATTTACAGCACCACACATGTAAAAGTAAAACTGCAAGGCTAAGAGTGTTCCTAAATCAGTACCACAAAGTTTAGCCCATGAGCCCTGTGTGTTGTGATGCTGATGAGAAAACTAAAACTGAGATACTGAAAGATTTTTGTGTGTGTTCTTGCAAGTATTTCCATTTACTTCCCACTGCACCCATACAAAATACAATATTAACTTTCCAAAACATCCACAGAAACAAAAAAAATAAAGCAAACATCCATACTTCCAAAGCAAATACCCTGTTGTTCAATAAATAACTTCCACACCCAACCCAAAAGACGTATTTCTTGTATACATGGCATTTTGTTTTGTTTTGACATGGTTTCAGCACTCAGATACTTGTACTCAGTTCTCAGTGCCATCTGTGGGAGATGTGCATGTGTAGCTGAGGGCAGAGCTGTTTGCTAGTAAGTTATTGGATTGTTCAAAAGAAATGAAAGCAGTTCTTTGAGGTTTTTACTTTGAAGAATTTTCAATTAAAAGCCAGTGATGAAGTCACACAGTTCACCTAGCATACAAATGTATTTTTGTCATTTAGAACAACAAGCAAGGTCAATAAAGAATAGTTTTTCTATGTCTCAGTGAAAAGAAGAATGTTATCCATGTGATTGCAGAGGGTCTGCCAAATGGGAAAAAATCAGTCAAACAAAGAGCACAGGGTTGCCTGCTGGAGTAAACAATTCTAAATGAACAAAAGCTCTACATAAAAGTAAAATGTCCCACCCCCTAGTGAAAGCTGTTTTCAAAGCTCTGTATTCTTTCAGAGTGCTGTAATACAGATTAACCTAATGTTTTTCTTCTAGTGATACAACAGTCTGGTTCCTCAGTCTACTGCTGTGATTGTAGCCATTGATATTTTTTGTTAGTATTTTAATATTTAACAAACTGCATTTTAACTTAGGAAGATAAAACTCTGGCTTCTTTTTTCTACTTGTAACGCTCCAGAGGATGCATCTGTACCGTCCACTTTTCACATCAAACAGGTTTGTTGGGGAGATCTATATATGACAGTTTTGCTAGAGGCAAAGAAGGCCAAATAAGCACCAAAAAAACCCACCCTTTTTTGTTCACAGAGTTTGAGGAGAGCTTAGTTACCCTTCCAAAGCATGCAACTGAAAACCAGCAAACAAAATCCTCTTGGTATGTACCCAGAATACTGGGCTGCAGCAGGCCCCTGAGCTAATTTAAGGTGTTCAACATGCTACCAACCTGAAGATCTCAGCTAACAGAAAACACAGAGGAAATGTGCTGGATGGTGATGATGATCAACACAACACCTTACAAACCCAAAACACGACTGCAGTGGCAGGATACACCCTCTGCTCTACAATGGTGAGGGCAATATGTGCCCAATGCCTTTCTGGATGTATAGCTTTTGTTTGTACAGCTGGTAAAGAGAAAAATCGGTGTGGGTTAAATATCCCTTGTGACTATGAACATCCTGGATACAAAACACTAATTACTGCACTGAATTTTATCTAAGATTCCTTGATGGGATGAGAGTGGCCTTCGCAAATATTTCATTAAAATTGCAAAGAGTTCAAAAGCCCCAGAGCTCACACACACAGTTTCACATGAAAATGGACAGGTGTTATAGGTAACTACAAGCTGTGCTTTTAGGCAGGAACGTCCATGTCTTATCATAACCTGTGTTACTTAAGCATAACAACTTCAAATCACATCACACTAACCAGGAAACACAGGTTGTCAGCATGAATCTGGATTTAAGGCAGTTATTTAAACAGGTTTTGACATAGATTTGCTTCCTATGCAGACAGAAAAGTAAGATGTCCTCAGGATTCAGATAAGATGGAAATATGGGGAAAGAAGCTGCCTGGCTAAGTCTTTTCACTAGAAATTTCCATTGGAAAAATGCATTTTTCAGGCTGTGACTCCTCAAATTGACCTAACTTGCTTAAAATATTTTGAAATGCCCAAGGGAAATGTTCAGTTTGTGGATCAGCATAGGTCCTGTGAAGTTTAGAACAAGTTACACTAGCCCATTTCTTTCAGACAACACATATCTAAAAGCAATGAATACTGTAAATGTCAACATCAATATTTAGCTTACAACACCATTCACATGCTGAATTTTAACAATTTCAGTCTTAGGAGTCCGATCATTTGTTCAACAGAGCAAGAGAAATACCTATTTCTATTTTTATTTGCATTGAAAAACAAATAATAGAAGTTGACCTTTTAACAGCACAGTTCCCATTCTATCCCTCTGAGTCCCTAGTCACTGTGTGAAGTATTTAGCTGGCAGATTCCTGCTGTTGCAGAGCTGTGATTCCACTGCAATGGAGACCATCTCTTTTTAATTTACAGAGATTTCCTGCATGGTGGGGAAAGGCATACAGACATAGAACATGAGGAAATGGGTTCAGGTTGCACCAGGGGAAGTTTAGGTTGGCTGTTAGGAAGAACTTTTTCACTGAGAGGGTTATTATGCATTGGAACGGGCTGCCCAGGGAGGTGGTGGAGTCACCATCCCTACAGATTGTCAAAAGACACATGGGTCAGGTGCTGAGGAATGTGGTTTAGTTTAGCGATGGGCTTGGCAGTGTGCTGTGACTGGTTGGACTTGATCTTAAAGGTCTTTTCTGAATGTAATGATTGTATGATTCATAACCAGGCAGAACAAAGTGCCCAAGGATGCCAGTTACACAGTGGCAATACTGCCAGTTTCACAGGAGACGGGGTTCAGCTCCCACAGAAAAAAGACAAACACCTTAACTCCCAAGATGTTTGTGTAACAGAATATGTGAAAATTATCTACAGAGAATGCATAATTGCTAATTTAAGGAAGTGTAGCATAAGATGTAAATAGAAGTAGCACAATCATATAATCATTTCTGTTGGAAAAGAACCTTTAAGATCATCACACTGTCAAGCCAAATCATGATCATCAGCATTATGATCACATTATGTCATGGAGTTTTAAAACATCAGCTCTTGTTTTAATTGCTAAGACACAGAATCATAGAATAGTTTTGGTTAGAAAAGACCTTTAAGATCCTCAAGTCCCACCATTGGGTGGCCATGTCCACCACTAAAGCATGTCCCTCAGCATCACATCTAACATGTCTTTAAAATGCCTTCAGGGATGAGGACCACTTCCCTGAGATTCAGTGCTTGACAACCCTGTTGGTGAAGAAATTTTTCCTAATATCTAATCTAAACTGAGGCCCTTAAGTGCTATGACAGTGTAAGTTAAAAAAAAATCAAACTCCCATCTCACTTATTTCCAGTGCTACAGTTTCTATATATATTGGTCCTACGGCTTCTACTGTCAGCACAGTTGAATTTCTTAGCACTGTGTGTCAGTCTCAATACTCTTATTTTTTAATACAGAGTGAAGAAGATTAAACTATGCTTTAGTCACATGTATGTTCTTCATCATAGGACACTATGCCTGATCACTAGAATAATTTATTTAAGCACTAGTGGAGACTGTGATGTATTTCCTTTCAAGTGAAGTGGGGGTTGCTCTGAAGAGGTTAGCACAACTGTTAACTGTTATTTTTGACTTACTACTCCTACTATAATAATCTCTTAGTTTGTCTGACAGATTCCTCGGAAATGCAGCTCATTTGACACAGTTTATCACACGTGTTGCAATGTGGAGGCACAGCCGACGGCTAAAGGAGGCGCTGGCTTTGAATATCTTTGGATTTATGGTTTCAGTTGGCTCTCGGGAGTGCAATACTCAAAAATCTGCAAAACTCCTATTAGACATCTGAGGATTAGCCTTTGTCCTATTTATATATGTATTAAGTTAAAAAATCTTTACTATCTATTTTAGATAACATACATATTTTTTTTCTTTCATTTTAATGCACAGGACTGATGTTCTGGCCTGAGACTTGGTTGTTTCAGCATAGCAGCAAACAAACTATGACCTACTTTATACACTACTGTATAATACAACTGGTTTGTGACAGTAGCTTATGGAAGGTTTATACACCCACACTATTTTGTTTAAATCATAAAAAATACAAGAATTACATTCAGTAATTTAAACAGTTGAAAATAGTAATGAAAAATACCATAGACTCAGACTATAAGAAGATGAAAATCCATTAAAGAAAATCTATTGGAATAACTTATTATCAGGGGCTTAGAGTAAAAAATATATATAGAAAGGAGTTTCACCCTAGCCTCCCAATGAAATGCCAAAGAAGCCTGAACATGAAATTGGAGCCACCAGCAATCTTTCTGAAATAAGACCTGACTTTTAAAGAGACAGTTCTTTATAAAGTGGGTATAATTTTAGCCTCTTACTATTGGAAGTCAGCATGTACGAGTTATTACTGAAACCTTTCACTTCAGGAAATCTTCAGTCACTAGGGATAGGAAAATGATGTGTTGAAGAAAGAGACATCAAATGAAAAAAACAAATAATAAACAGGAAACTGTGTCCACAGACATTCCTGCTGCTCATCAATCTGAAATGGAACTGTAGGGGATCACTCATCAGAAGAGGCTTCTGCAAAATGGACATATGAAAGTGCCAGAACAAACCTAGTTTTCCTACTTGGCAACAGAGTTTGTAGAATGATTAGTCTTGCCTCCATGACTTTCGAGAACAATTTCATGACATTTTTTAATTCACTTAGGATCAGATTAGGGAAGCAAGAGCTGACATACAGGAGACTCACAAACACCAAATCCACTAATGAGGATGGGAAAAAAGGCCTGCAAGATCTCTAGCAGAATTTGTTTGTGCAATGCACCATGCTTTCCTAATATTTTAACAGAAAGATGAAGTAGTCATTGGGATATATTTGGATGTCATTTTTTACATTTCAAGGTGTACATAGAGAAAAGAAACATTGGAAGATACAAACACTAAGGCAGATGAACAACAGATGTGAACACCTGGGTTTAGAAGAGAACAAAATACACAGAATTAGATACACTGGAAACTGTATTGCTACTGATTATCCAAGTGTCCTCCAAATTATTCAGTAACCTGAGATTCACGAAGAGACAGCGAAAGAAGCACAGCAGTAGGGAAGAAAACCCTGGACTGAGGAAAATCCAGAATGAAAGCAATTGGTGCATCTTCAGTGCATCTGATTTGCACAGGTATTTTCCATGTAAATAGTCGAGATAGAAATGGTGAAAATAGAAGGAACTAACCAGTAATAGAGATAAATCATTTTGGAGTGGCAGGTTCTCAGCAAAAAGCCTGCTGGACTTTACAGGCAGAAACGAACGTGGGCAGAAAAAGCCAGATTTACTGGTCAGCTTCGTGAAAACTGCATTTACACCCATCAGCCCCTCTTATTTTTGAAGTCTTTCCTACTTGCAAAACAGGTTTGGTCATGTAAGGTCATGGAATTTAAACTGTTACATAGTCTCTAACAAATGATTATGAAAAAAATATATAGTTACATAAAAAAAATACATTCAAGTGACTGATGCTGCAGTCTGGGTTTATTAAAGGGAAGTCTGGGGCAAGTACCTTGTTAGTTCTGCAACCTGTCACCCACTTCTTTGCTAATCTCTGAATCGTATTTTAAGACTCCACTAACAGTTTTTTGTCTATTCTTTTCTTGCTTCTGCCTGACCCCTGACCCCCTCCTTTTTTTTTAACCAAGAGGGTCTCAAGTTTAGTTTTATTCCAGGACTATTTGGAGGTTTTATTATTTAACTGGTTAAAAGCCTTTTCTCCAGGCTTTTAATGCATCTCACAGCTACAAATAGCAAATCTGGGTTTGAAGATCTAAATGCCTGGCAAAAAAACACCAACAGAATTTGCAATAAAAAAGCTCCCATTGTTTTCAATATGATCTTGAAAAAGGTTAAAAGAACAACAAGGAAAAACAAAAAGCCAAACCCAGGAAGAATTTCACCTCTCCTTTAAAAATGACAATCAAACAAAGAAAAATTCTGTTTATATAATCACAGAAAAATCACCAAACTGTAATTGTCTCTTTATTAACAACTGCAGAGTAATGGCTAAAAATACAGCTTTGGTATAGGAGGATTAGTTCAGACTTGTGCTAGCAGATACACTGCTGTGCCTGTGGAAGTTTTTCCAAACATTCCCAACGTGATTTCAGAAATTAAATGTTACTGTATTCTTTGTAACTTTTCAAAGACGTCTGAGTCCGGGGTGTGGACCAATAAAGCGGAATCTGCATCATGAGTCTTATGACTTTTATCACTACATTCTCAGCTGTTAGTGCCAAGATTAAACTTTCAGAAACATCTCAAGCATCTTGAATTAGACCTGATGAAAACCACCACATATTCAGCTATCGGCACTGCTTTGTTCTTGGATTCTCCTTTTTTTTTTAAAAGAAAATAATGAATTTTTAAGGTCTTTTGTGTAACTGAAATCTTATACATGTGCTTTTAAATCAAAAGCAATCATATATATGAGTCCATTTTAAACCATTTGCACTGCTTGTGTTTTCAGAAAGAACCATATACCTGTAAATACAGTGATGATTTTTACAAAGAGTAAAATTCTTTTAATTGGAGTGTCTTGCTGATAGCAAGTAGCCTTCCACTTTAAACCTGTTTCTACAGATCACTTTGAAACAAAGTAATTTGAGGAAATACCTTTAACAGGTCAGATGTGAACACGTATATGTGTGTATATGACATATATATGTCATATAACACATTAAAAATATAAACCAGGGAATATGGGGAGGTCACCACTTATAAGAGCTCCATAATTAAAGGATTACAGCTACAGTAAAAGGAGGGCAGATGAAATTAGAAATAAATTACATCATTTAAAATCTTCCTAAAACATAACTATATTTCAACCACCCTTGGTGAAAAGCGGGGGGGGGGGGGGGGGGTCCGAAACAACAAAAAAGAAAAAGGAAAGAAAGAAACTCCCACGTAAAACTGATGAATTTCTTACAGTTTACTGACCTGAATTTTGCTAAATAAAAGACTGCACCTCGGTAGTAATAAATCCATTAGCTATTCAGACTATGTCTTTTCCTAATCCAGCATTATTATCTACAGTACATTTTAAATGTGGGGGTTTTTAATACTAGTATAATAGATCCCATTTATACATATACCCTTTTCCTTGGGAAACTACTCAGTCCTGCAAACACGCCTGCGATTGCAACTTCGTTTATGGCTCCGTTAATAAGGATCCGTTAGAGCACATGGCTATACTCATGTTTGTTAGTTTATGGAATGGATTCCAAGAAGTTTCACAGTGTAGCCATTTTTTCCTGAGTATTAAATTGAACATTTTTCCCTTCCTCAATTCATTCTGCTTTAATGTGATACGATTATTTACTTTGATATGATTGCATACAGCCATCTTTCAAAAGTTTGCAGACTAGACTTCCCTTGTTCAACTTATCTGGGTAAGCACATTTAGCTTTTAAATCCTTCCTCATAATTCATGTGGAGACACATCACAGCTGTATAAGGAGTGACTGACTGCATTTCCTTGCTTCTTGACAGTATGCATCTGTTCCTGCTCCAGCGTTCCTAAAATATGCAGCCGGTTCTCCCCTTTATCTGCAACCTCATTCCTATTTTCAAGCCTTTTCCAGTGACAGAACATGCACATTTTGAGTTTTTCCAGCATGCTGCTGGTTACATCTTCCCAAGGGAAAAAGATTCTTTCTATGCAAGAAGTATTTTTAAAATCCCTCAGCCTAGGTGAATACTGCCAAAGGAGAAATACAGCTTGAGAACTGAATAGAACGTAAAGGAATATTCCCTCCTGTATCTGGAAATCAATGCCCCACCTGCTGTGAAGATTACTTTCTGTCTCAGTTTGGTTTAACTAGATTTTCCACACACTGTGTGTGTGCATTCACTGCTACAGAAGTAGCTTGCAAAGCCAAAGCTATGGTTGATCTGTAAGAGCCACTAGCTAATAGGGTCACAATTGTTTTTGCCATAAACCCAGGAATATTTATTTCTTTTACTATTTTCCCTAAGAACAATGCTTTTTCAAAAATAAATGTTTACAATTTGTATGCAGGTAAGAAGAAATGAAAGTCCTTAAGAAATAAAACAGCTGAAAGTGCTAGACAGTGTGTAGTGTATAAAGTACTAATGATCTTTCCAACAAGACACCAGCAGAGAAGTAACTGTTGTAACAGGCAGTGTCAGTTGAGTGCTTCATCTACTTAAGTGCCAAATGATAATTCAGGTATTTTCATTAAAAAGTTGAAGTATTTTCAAATTCTTTTCATTGTAGGACAGCTACTTTTTCATTTCCAGTGATGTCTCATCAGTATTGCATCTGCATAACACACGGTTCAGAATCATGATTAGATGGGGTTTGTCCACTGCATGGAGGCACGAATCAAATTAACCAGGTCATTGACCAAAAAGTGAAGGCCTGTTTCTTCTTGGAAATATTACAGCAAAAATAGGACTGGAGCTAGGTGGGTTACCAGCTAGAGAACAAGAAGATGCAGCAAATTATGTCCAGTTTCAAATGGATGCAGCTATTGGCAAAATTGCTATGGCGAGCCCCAGATAAACACACACTAGGAAAAGAAGTTCTGGACAAAACAATCTCATGGTAGAATGTCAGCCTCATGAAACCAAAAGCAGGTCTTACTATGTGCATGCCGCTTTGTCACAATCTACCAAACATGATCTCAAATAACAACCAGGTTATTAAGTCACCTATTTAAATATATTAAAGTAATTTCAGCAAATCAGAAAGGACATCATCTCCTCCCCCACCCTAACAAAAAACCCCAACCAAAACCAGGCAGCTCATCTGCTATTCACTCACATCCTCTGGAGGCTGATGTTTTATTAACAATATTTTCTGTAGAAGGTAATATTTTTTTTTAAATACTGCAAAATATTCTGGAACAAATTTATCCCATAAGCTGTGCCTTCACTCTACACATCTAAATCTGTGAGCCACTAAACTGAGTCTTGAGTGCTACGCTTCTCTCTATATTTCCAGTCTAAAAGTAGAAACTGTCAAGAGTAAGGACTATCACATCTGAAAAATAGATAATTATGTGGAAGGTAATGTTACAGCAGTGGGGCAGGTAACAAAAAAACTGTGAGCTAAGAATGCTGCAGCTTTAGGGTTTTAGATAAAGACTGAAAGAAACACATCTTTTTCTTTGCACTCAAAAAGCAATTTTGCAGGCATAGACATCAGAAGAGTTAAAGAATCCTACAAGATGTTTTTAATTTATACAGTAATTTTCATGCAAAGTTGTTACACTTTCTGTCCTAGAACACTTTTCAAAACCAGTAATAAATAGTATAAAAGACAGAGTGAAAGAAGAATAAAGAATTACATACAAACAAAGGGGGAAAAAAAGAGAGACTTTAAAAAATGCTGTGAAGCAAGGGAGAATCAGTGGTTTATAGGCTACATTATACCCTGGCCTACCAACACAGGCAGACAGACCATGTAGGGTATGGTTTCACATGACACGGGAGGCACAGGACAGATTAGCTGATCTAAAAGCCAGCAGCCATCACAGATGGGCAGCTTGCTTTCCCTGTGTTACTCCTGCACCACTTCCCTTATACTGGAGGTAAGGATTGTGTCATGACCGGGCAAGT
The DNA here is from genome assembly GCA_013401255.1 of Urocolius indicus. Lineage (NCBI taxonomy): Eukaryota > Metazoa > Chordata > Aves > Coliiformes > Coliidae > Urocolius > Urocolius indicus. The sequence continues at coordinate 110,858 of WBNH01002470.1, read as the reverse complement.
CAGTTTTCAGGCTGATCCAGCAGCAAACTAACCCCAGGGGCAGCAGAACAGAACTGAGCAGTTCTTTGTCAGATCAGCCAGTTGAATCAACCCCCTGCGAAGCCATGATCACTAGTGCCAAGAAAAGGATGGCAGAATCCTTGCCTGTGGAAGCACAGGACCACCTTTTTAATGAGGCAGTTGCTGGATCACTTTGGCTGCCCCATAAAAACCAGGCTTTTGGCCTCTATTTGAAAAAAACCTCCAAAAGGGTTTCATTCTGGTTATGTTTTAATGAAAACTAAAACTTCACTATTTGTTTCAATTATAACGAAGATGGTTTTACACACTTTCTGAAACCAGAAAAATTAATTCAGAATGCCTTTAGATTTGTTCATTACAATCACTTTACATTTCTAACTTCCCTTACCTATTCTTTTTCAGTATCACACTGGTCAAGATTATACAAACACACTTTCATCAAGTCTTTGCCCAAGACATACTCTTGAAATAAGGTATACTCAGCGTTGTGCTGAAAGCCACAACAGAGCAGAATCAGACTGTTAGTTCGCATTAAGCGAGTCTTTGGCTGATATTTTCATGGAAGGTATGCTGATCTTTCTAGTAGTGTCAATAGAATCACGTTACTGCTCGAGTCAGCATTTTCTAAAAGCTATTTGGCAGCTCACCATTCATCCCCTACAGTTAGATTCAACACTGTTTACAGCATCTAATAAACAGGGTTAGAGTCATACACAAGTTGAAGAGATACTTCATTGTTATTCTAAACTTTGCAAGAAACTCCTTCATCTATTTTTTTAAATGTTTTTCTTATTTGTCTTTTGATACTGAATTTTAATGCTTTATATCTGAGTTTTTAGTAGCAATAAATACTTTGTCTGCTTGGTGTGAAGTGGTCGGCAGTTTAATTAAAGGAGATTAACTGAATTAATTAATACAGTTAAATCACATGCACAGAAGGTTAAGAAGAAAGTTAAGAAGTAGGTTTTTTATGCTATTGTTTTATAAGTACTCACAATCCACTTCAGCACAAAGTCAACTGGGTTAGATTGAATCCCTGGTAAAAGCAGTTTTAACCTTGCTGACTTCACAATGAATAACAACATTAATAAACAGCAGTATCGTAGCAAAAATAAGAGCAGCTGGAGCACTAACAAAATTAATTATGGCATCACAGCTGAAACTGATAATGAAAACCCCTGGCCAGTAACTCCTCAAACTAGTACAGCTGTTTCCAAATAGCCATCTGTCTGGGCCCCAGGGCTATTGTATGTAGGGATACTCTTAAATTAACTTAGCTCAGTTAAGGAATTACAGACAATGTGATAATATTTAAAGCAATGTGATAGAAACATTATGAACTTGCAGTGGTTTGAGAAAATAATTGAAAAAGGGCAATTTTACAACTTTCTTTGAAGTGGTGAAACAGCTGTGTGTCTTAGCATCCTAAAAGAATCGAGTTGATGACAGAAAAGCTGAGAGTGATTAAAAGGATATTTGTTTTTCCTTTTGAAACGATTGGCAAAGAAGTTAAAGGAAATCTATATTACTATCCAAAACAACACGAACTGATTAAAAAACTCCTGTCTCTTAAGAAACTACATTTAACTGCCAAATAACACAGTTCACTCCACCCTTAGCCCCCATTTTTCTTTGTCGCAACATTTTGAAAATGGTTTCATCTTGTCCTCTGAAAATGCAATTCTAATGTACACCTTTAAGATTTTATGTGTATAAAGAATGTAAAGTATGGTTGTATAATTATCTAATAGCATAGACATCATTTTTTTTCAAGGTGGCATGTTGGAAATACACAGGTTTATATCTCACAAGTAAGTGGGAAATGTATGCATTTGTAACTCTTACTGGTATTGTGGAAAACGGAACATGGGAAAACACATGCCTTGATAAGATGATGTAAATGCTAACAAATTGAAAACAGAGTCCCAAACAGAAACATTAAGCTGCAGTCATTTAAAACAAATTAGCAAGCCTGCCAACTCAGCTTCTATAATCACCTTCAGGAATGCAGTTTTTCAACAATTAACACTAACAGAATTAAATATATACTAAAAAGAGAGGACTTTGGCTTCTATTTTTGTAATTTCATAATGAGATGGATTTTATCACAGTAAATTTCAACCCAACGTTTTCAGATCTTCAAACACAGATCTACTCATGTCTGCTTTTTATTAAAAAATGTCTGCTTTTTTTTTTCACAGTCAACTCTTAATAAATCACAGTAAATAGAGTACAAAATCCCACAAAGATCATAGAACCATAGAATGGTAGGGTTGGAAGGGACCTTTAGAGATTATCTAGTCCAACCCCTCTGCTGAAGCAGGTTCACCTAGATTTGAAGAAAACCTTGGTTGCTCTGCCAAAGTTTTCTTTACACATCAGTCAAGTCTGCTGGAAGATGATTTGTCTCATGGACTACATTTTTCAACATTTTCATACACTGTTCCAGTTACTACTTTGATTAATCATCTAGCTCTAAGCTACTAAAGCCAAGAATTCTATTTCACTTACTGCATATGAACACCCCATATATATACACACATATCACTACTGGGAAAAAAACTGCTTTGATATATTTTGCTCCTCAGAATGAATTCTTTTCAGCTATGAAATATCCCTCAGGCAATTACACGGGTTGGTAAATAAAACTTGATCTTTTGTGGATTAAAACTGCAATATACATATGAATGAATGTTTGGAAAATTAATGCAGCCTTTATAACAAACTGCTACCACAGAGAAAAGAAATCACGACAGTCTTCCAGTTTCACTATTTGTACTGTAATGTATACTGCCCTGAAGGAATTATTGTTCTGAATATCTCATAATGAAGTGAAGCAGCAATCAAAAGGTCCTGCAACATAGCACAGTCCAGACCCAGAAAAGCCTGTCAGCTCGTAACACCCTACAATGTATAATACTTTCATAGCAAGGCAACTGAGGAAGCCATGCTACATAGAGTTTTGAAAGCAATGTCTTTTGACAAATTACTCTTTCATGACAGCTTTGATACCAACTGATATTTGGTCAACTGATCAGTTGATTAAATCACCCTGTGGTACCAGCTTGTGAATTTGACTAGCAGGTGAACACTACAGAATATTAAAGGAGGAGTCACAACAGAAGCAGCTTTTCAACCATGAACACTGTTCTAGAGGATGAGAGAGTTGCCACTGATTCACTTCACATTATGTGGCAAAACTTCAGTAATCTAGAGCAATAGTTTGAAATGTTTGTCCCCAGTACTGTCTGGATTTTGCTGCACAGCTGTTGTGCAAGAGTGGGTTTAATTACCATTCTACTTCACACAACAGAGAAGAAATTGCCACAATTGAACCATGTATTAAGATATTTATTGGAAAGATTTATACTATGGCTACTGAACAGTGTTTCATCAGACAATACCCAGTGGAAATACCTAGTTATCCAATGCTGATTGTTGAATTAGTTGGTGTTCTGCAGGCACTTCAGAAGCTTTGTCAGCAAACTTAACACAATGCAACTGCAACATTACCCTGACTAGATGTCCTGAAAACTAACGTGGTCCAACAGACACACAAGTATAATTAGGGAAGAATAGAAAGGAAGTTCAAGGAATCAAAGATTTGCCAGTGAAGAAGCTTAAAAACATGAAGAACTTATCAATCTATAGCTTTGTGTGTGTTACTATTAAAAAAGTAGCCCATCAGGAAGTGCTGGAATCTCACAGAAGAAAAAAATCTAGCAGTTGTTTAAAATGTTATTATTAGCCTCAAATGCCTATAACATTTAATGTGTATGAAGGAAAAAAACACTAAAATATGGAAAACAAGGGTCTATTTTGTAATCCCAGCTGTCAGAATGAGTGTTACTAGTAACAGATTTCTCTCCTTCCACCTTTAATCAAGAATTTCAAAAGAAGGTTGGGAGCAGAAAGGTAAATGTGTGGAAATTTCATGCCATCTTTTTAGGCTGATCTGCTTGTAATTAATGATAGATAGAATGGGTGAAAAGTGAAAGAATAATTGCAGTCTATCAGGTTAACGACCTGACTGCCATTAACTCCTTTGACATTTACACAGCATGGACTATTTTATAATTAAAGTGCTTCATAGGACAGTTTTAGTTATGTCATCTATTAAAAAGCTTAATGGTTTCGAAATTAACAATAGCCACAAAAGATTTGATGACTAGGGTTATTGAAGAACTGCAAGGCTCTTAGTCACCTACAACGAGTTGTGATTGCTGCAGCAGTGGTGTTAGTAACTACTCCTTATATACAGACATTCTTACTGTTGTTTCTAAAATAAACCACATTGTGAGGATATCAAACACTTAGTTCCAGAATACTCTATTTTGTATCTGTGCATGAGTACAATAACTCCATGTAATTCAAAACAACAACTAAGTTGCACAGAGAATAAGGAAAGCGAAAAACATTTGAGTGAAGACCCAGCAAGAGATACGTCTCAGCTTAGACTTTAAATATGTAGAAATTGGGCACCTGAAGGTGAACCAGTGAAACAAAGACATTGTCTATAGAGGCAACAAAGAGAAATTGCTCCAAATGGTGGACCACAAATATGCCATGCAGAGTGAAAAGCTCTCTTAGGTGACTAGCCAACACAGGACAGAGGCCTCCTATTAAGCTGTCCAATTCTAGATTGCTTATCAGCAGTTTGCTGCCACTTCATAGAATCATAGAATGGTAGGGGTTGGAAGGGACCTTTAGAGATCATCTAGTCCAACCTCCCTGCAGAAGCAGGTTTACCTAGATCAGGTGGCATGGGAACATGTCCAGGTGGGTCTTGAAAACCTCCAAGGAAGGAGACTCCACAAACCCTCTGGGCAGCCTGTGCCAGGGCTCCATCACCTTAACAGTGAAATAGTTTTTTCTTATGTTTAAGTGGAACTTTTTGTGTTCCAGCTTCATCTCATTATCACTTGTCCTGTTGCTAGCTACAACAGAAAAAAGGGATGCCCCAACCTCCTGACACCCACCATTTAGATTTCTCTGGACAGTAGATATATAATGGACTAGGACTCAGCATTTTTAAACCTTTCACAGAAGCCTGATTGCAAATTGTTTCACACTGCAGGGATTTAGTCTTTCACACTGAAGTCTCACAAAAGGCAGGCTCTGAATGAGAGCATTGACACACATGCTTTGTGTACAAAGCTGAAGAGGTCTAAGCCATGACTTGCCCCTGTTTTTATAAGTCCTGCCAATCACCTGGAGAGATTGGCAGTTCCTCAGCTATGAACAGTAACCAGGTATGAGAATATAATTTCATATTCTGGTCAAATTAACCAAGCTGTGGGCTGCTGAAAGTCATTATACCTCTCTCTGCAGTTCACATTTTCCTTTGTGTTAGAGCAATCATGTGGCAACAATGTTGTAGACAACTAACCTGGCCAAACCAAAACTCTTCACTGATCCAAACCCATTCTGCAGTGAGACAATCAGTAAAACTGATGCAAGACCTCCAGAGTGGGATCAACCCTTTTGGTAGCTCCCAGTTTGATTCCAATGACCGTGTGAAACTACATCCTGAATGTTCTTATGTAGTTGAGGGCAAAAGTTAGCCACTTGAGAACACATCTGCCACAGTGCATCAGTCCGAAGGACCACACAGTGGTGACTCGTACAACATAGTTTTCCCTCTCCAAGAGATGAGTAACACAGCTGAATGACCTCACCTCCATCTATAGTTATGTATCTCACATCCCTACATGTATCACGCTGGAGTCCAGCCCACAGAGGCTGATGAAAGGTAAGACTGGTTGAAAAGCTAGTGAATCTTCCTGCATTAGTACTGGGCAAATAATCATGATTACACCACTGTGCCTAAGCAAGTGAATGATAACTTTGGCCCTGTCAGTAAAGCCCGGTCCACGATCAGAGCAAAAGGAAATATATTACAGTGTTGGTTCACAAAGCAATCTGGCCTCATTTCCCTTGGCAATTATTTTGGCTTGGTTGGGTTTGTTTTCTTTTTTTAGAACTGTACAGGACAACTTCTGCTATAAATAACTACAGGAAAATGCCAGTAGAACATTTACCATGTAGAAATCCTACAGTTCAGAAAGACTGCACTACAACCTATCTGTTAAAAATGAGTATTTACATGTTGTGTTGCTGGTAGAGGACTGACCTTGACCTAGGAAATCCCAGGCCACCACATTGTCACAGGCCTCTGAAATTACTGAGCTTTGGCCCTGTACTGTATTTTTCATTTTAAGCTATGCAGGCAACCAACTTAGAGTAAGTAATGACTGTAAAGAAACAGACAGGCATTTCCACCACACCTTACTCTCCCTTCTCACTCAGGATTAGTGTGTCCTATTTCTTAATACAACTTGAAGTATAATAATTCAACACAATGTAAAAAGACCTCAGAAACAAAAATCACAAGTTAATTCACTTACCTTTGGCTTCCTGCTTCGCCCAGAATTCTTTCACTCTCTCAGTAATGTTTTTGTACTCCCTCAACTGCTTTTGCCACTGACGTAGCTCTTGGATTTCACTATCACAGCGGACCTGGGAAAGGGGAAACAGAAAATGTAATTAAAACATTACCAAGGATGATGATACAATTACTTTTCATGGGCTATGGGTGAGTAAATACATGACATCCATCGTTTTTGCTGGGCTTAATATAAAAACACAATCCCAGAGGTTTACGCAGTTTTCAACTCACACAAAAGTAGAACTCACATAATTGACAAACCTCATTGAAAACATAAATGTGTTTATAAGGCAATCATTTTGATGACCAAGGACTCCTGGGAATATGACTGCAGCAAGATGCTTATTCTTTCAGTTAATTAAAGTTTAAGGCATTATGCTGAAGAGTATTAGTGCCTTTAGAAAACCACAACAGTATAAGACTGAGCCACTGACCAACATAATAGAGCAGAAAAGAAGCATGAAGGATCATACAGCAGGCAGTTTATTCCAGCAAACTGATTTACACCTGCTATCAGCTGCAAATAGGCTTACTGACAATCCCAGCCATACAATTTTCACAAACAGGAGAGACATTAATCTGGTATTTAAAGTAATTGGAATGCATTACAAGATATCTATTCTTTGTCAGTCTATCACCTCTAATGAAGGGTGTAATTTGGCTTCCACATAAAATGTCAAAAGTCACAGGCCTTGACTCCATTTAAGATTTCAATTGCATGACTCTATTATTGCCTTTCTACTGGTGTGGAACCTACTAATATAAGAAAGAGCGAGCTTTGCATCAACTGTTTTTACCACTCTGCTACTTAAATTTGTTCTAAGCAGGATTTGATTAATTAGCAGTGTGCTGCCAGTTGTCTACCTCGGCATTCACACAATTACTACCTCCACTGCTGCAGCAAAAATCCAGAATAGACACCATCCTTTTGACAACAGTGAGGACATGCTAGCAATGAGCTTAGACATTGGGAAAGTCTTATTCTTTTAGAGTCACATTCACAATAGAATTATTAAAAATGTAGTTTCTCTTTTTCTAAATGTTTGTATATAAAATGTTGCTATGTTTTAAGACTTTATGTCCTTGTAATTCAGGCTAAAGGTGAAACAAGCAGCAATGATAGTAGAAATGATAGTAGAAGCAAGCAGAAATGAGTTTAGTTTCCCTTGGACTCATTTTTTTTCCCTCAGACAGCCAACTACTTCATTTTCTAACATCATTTGGCAATGAGTCTGCTCTGATTCAAACTCTGCTACTCTACCCCATAAAACTCTGGTTTTCTTCCTGAGATGCATACAGAGCAAAAAGCTAGGACTTGGTTTTCCACTACTAAAAATACACCCCAAGCTTAATGAAAACAATTTCCACTCAGAATTTCTACTTTGTGGTGCAGCTAAGAATGCAACACAGAGTAGATGAAATCCCACAGCACTTTCAACCCACTTAGGAGAAGATAACTTGCTACATTTCAGATAGTGCACTGGCAAAGCAGATACAAGGTTACATGATCAATAAAGTCAGGCAAGACTTTTATGCAGTGACTTGACATCAAATACCTCAAAGGCATCTAATAATACCCCATTATTCTAATATGGTTCTGTATTATCTTCTATAAAAGTTGTAAGACGTTCTTTTAAGGCTGATATGAAATTTAAATACTTTTTTTAAAAGTTACAATTGATCTTTTCAGCTATACCAAAAAATCAAAACCATTTTCTATTAAGTCAATCAAATACTTCTTGCAAAAACAGAATATAACCCCAAACACAGGACAGTTTCTTTAGGCTTGCAAGAGATTTTTTTTCTCTTCTGTAAATCCCATCATTTCCCTATTACATAGAGTTGGTTTGTCTGCACAGGACAGGGTTAAGGGAATGCTTATGAGACATTTGAATAACAGTTAAAGAAAAGAAGCAGGAAATTACTACCTCTATGTCTAAATATAAGAGTTTTGCAAAAATGAAGCATCCATTTGGAACTACAGCTATGTAAGACTGATATTTTGTCCTAGGACAGGACCACAGTGGTCTCTGCATATTGAAAATTCAGGTTGTAACTCTTAACAATTAAAAGATAAAAGGTGAGTACAGTAGATTCTGGCTAATCTCCCTAGATAAATAAAACAATAAATTTAAAATTAAATACACCACACAACATAGGATTCTGACATAAAAGTTGTGTCAGACAGACAGACTCAAAGACTCCAAAGTCCAACATTAAATCCAAGCAGTGAACCTGAGCTCCTAGAACAAAGTGATGTTTTAGAAAAGTGAAAGAAAAGAAAAAACCCACAGATATGCCATTTGCAGTAAAACAGGTAACAGGAACTTAACAAAATACCATCAACATGTTCCAAATATGCTTCAGAGGTTATAATTTAGCATGATAATTTCTCTGAAAGTGGTCTATTTTGTAATTAGAGCGCAATTCTACCATGATTAAAAAGCCATGACTCAGCAGCAAGATCTCCAGGTAAATAATCGGAGTCGACAGTCTTGTTCAGACAACGGATGTATCCCTCTTTATGAGTGTTCCTTTATCACAGTGCCATCTAAAATATGTATGTGTGCTTGTGTTTAATTATGCAATGTTTTTCAGAATGTCTAAGTTTTTATTCCGATAATAGTATTTAAAAGTTCCAAATTCTGTGAATTAGAAAATAAGGTTTCATGAAAAACATCAGAAGAGAGTTTAAAATACTGACACAATCACATCCTCAGAATACAAAAGGATATTACTTGTGTTATTACCACAATGCATCAGTGTTAGCTGACACAGGTATTTATTTTAAAAGCGAATCATTTGAATTCTTTGGTAAATGTTCACATTGTAGAATTAATGCAATCAAATCCCCCTTAAGCTTACTGTTCTCTTTATTTACAAGCCCAAGGATAACACATTGCTGTACGTAGTAATTTGTTACTAATGATTTTTAGCTTATATTCTGTTTGTAATTTAAATGGAAGTATTTAAAAACCCAAATTCTTACATCTCTAATAAGATTAAACATGTAACAGCTAATTTAATAGTCTGAATTCTTTGCAGCAGCTCCTACTTTTTATAGGTACAGCTTCTCTTTCATTTTGGGGAATTGGTTTAGAGAGACAAATACTACTGAAAAAATTCTGAAGTTAATATATATAGCAAGGAAAGATAGTGCCCTTCAGAGCTTTGGTATAAGCACAAGGTATTTGAGCAACCTTGCACTGTTCAGCAAACATAACCGTTATCGGATAATGGCTGTCTTTGCTCTGTTCTGCTGCAAGGAGGCCTGCAGTGATACTGTCAGTGCTAATTAATGTTAGTGTCAATGCCATCTCTGTTTAAAAAATGAAAAATAGAGGAAAATGAACAAGCAGAAAGCATCACAAAAATCTATCACTCAAGAAGATCGTTTCAAGATATTTGATTATCTTTGGCTGCACTACATATTCATGCTTATAAAAAGTCGTAAAGAAAAACTTTAACAGAGTGTGGTTTATATTGATTGTTATTTAAGAGACATCAGACATGCAGACAGACATATCTCACTGTCCATCACAATGAAATTACTGCTATACCTGGAGGCTATTTACTAGCTTAAATTTTGATAAAGGCAGTCAGAGACACTTCTTTGTCACCAAAGTCATCTGAATTTCAAGTCCATTTCTTTCCGAGGCATGAAGGTGTTAGAGCCTTTCAAATAAACATTTGACATAATCTCAATGACTGTTACCCTCCAAAATAACAGTATTAGCCAATTTTCTCTGTATTTTATGCACTTTGCTTTTCCTCTTTAAATCGGGGATTGCGTTAGTGTTGCATTACTGGCATGGCTTGTAACATCTGCTTGCCATTTTGTTTTCTCTTTCCTTGAATAACAGCCTTCACACATCTCCTGTCTCATTATTGCTCTCAAGTTTTTATCCTTTGTTTCTGAACACTTGTATTTCTTAACAGACCTCACCAATTGTCCTTGTGCACCTCCACACATGCTCACATGTCCCTGCATGAATCGATACTTCAGCCTTTAGCAACTAGTCAAAGATCAGCTTAAAAAAAAAAACAAATTAAAACTTGGTCAGTGTTAATTGTGCTTTGGAATATCCAAATTCTGGATTTTCTGTTGTTGAGGAAAACAGTGAGATTAAATCAACATGAATGCCTGTGCAAAAAATGTACTCACTAGGCATAAGGCAGAGCAACATCCAAAGCCAATGAACCATGGGGGTCTCAGCAGCTATTTATAGTATCTCCTACTTCAAATTTATGTAAGGATTTTCCCTGGGGCCTTCACAGTCCTGCAGTTTTCAACATCAAGCAAAATAATTATAGATTACTCTTACCCGATAACCTCTCCAGAAGGACTGAATTACTATGCTTGCTTCTTCCTCTGATAGAAGGAGAGACAGAGGAATTGGTGGCCTAGGACTTAAGAAAAATAAAATGTGTTGTAAACAGACATCCTATAAATGTAAAATGCTTTCTTCCCTAATAGTATATTTCATTTAAAAAGAAGTCGTTCCAGAGCTTGAAAGACAAAATTGCTCCAAAGATAAAATGTGCAAAGAATATCTCCTTTAAAAACATATTCTGTGTTATGTACTCAACAATCATTTCTTTTTTACAACAGTAATATACAAAGAACAAATCAAGAGCAGCAATCTTTCTTCTTCCTGTACATGGATTTCAAATTCCTACTATTATGGTAATGTTTAAGGTGCTGGTGGGAGAGGGATGAGAGAAGTAGGCATGCTGTTTGTAAAGCAGAGTAGGTTTTAGTGTGCATGCAACAATGAACAAGCTTATGACATACATTTTTATAACAATTATTGAATACACAGAATGTAAATATATTTCAGTGCATTCTTTTACATTATTATTTCACGTATCTGCATAGCTCCATGGTTAAAAATGTCTAAACGAGTTCTCAAAATGCTAAAATATTTCTTTTGGTAGCTAATACACATTGTTTGGTGATCAAAGAAAGTAATACATACATGAAGTCAGCAATTTTCAGCCAAAATATACACTCATTTGAAAGCATGTTTGGTGATTCTTTTGCTACCAATTTTAATGAGAGACAACCTAAACAATTACAATTCAGCCACCACTAACAAAACCTCAAATCACTATATCAACTCTTGCTTCCCAAAAGCCATTTTCTATGGATGTTCATTTTTTCCCTCACACCTGGTGATCAGAAAGCATCCATTGGAAAGAACAAGCCAGATTTCATTGACATAGTTTCTTTTATAATAAATGTAATTTAAAGCTAATGAACCTTAGGGCAATAATGTTTCAGCTCTTGAAAATACCAGATATAAGCAGTAGACTTGGCACAGTGCTGGAATGGCTGCTAAGAGCTACACTCTCTGCATGGGAAACAGCTTGAACACAGCTTTGACTTGGAAGACCACAGCATTTAGAATTTGGATGCAGCAATCGTTTACAGACACATGAAACCCATGCAGGAACGTTATTCATAGTATTTATACTACAAAGATGCAAACACTGCAAAGAGCATAAATTAACAAGCTATTTATGCAGCCTTACATTTTTCAGCTAAAACATTACATCTGCCATTTCTTTTGGGAATTTATTTTACAGTATATTACAGCTCAAGGTAGGAGGCTTGACAGCTTACATTTTCCTTTCACTTAATTTCATTCATATTAGTCTCTGGCCTGGTAGCTTCCTACGCTCTCTGACGTCTTTCTCTTAGGGCTTGTCTTCACTGGAGAAGCATTTCAACTTAGAGCACAATCTTAACTGTTAACTAATGCTACACTGACTACACCATTTTAGTCTGTGTACTCAGCTAAATCGGTCTCATCATCATGTCAGTTGGGTTTTGGCCTACATTTATTTTAATGTGAAAGAAAACCTCCGTCTATTTGGAAGAACAGAAATCAGATAAAAACAGAAAGAAGACTCTCATGAAGCTAAACAGTTTTAGTTCTGTGAACATTAATTAGCATTTCTACTGCTCAAGGGACATCATAAGTGCTGGACAAGCAAGGCTTCCTGAGCTAACAGCTTCTTATGATCAGACTTAAAAATGTGAAGTTGGACTCTGCTGGTTTGGCTGATGGGCTTTTATCCTATGTTCTATTTTTGATCTTTTTGAAAATCAAAACTCAGAGAGGGAAAATCACAGAAAGACCTACATATTTTACAGTAGTTATATCAAAGACATTGAACTTTCTCTAAGAATTATTACATCTCCAGAGAACAAACCAAGACTTCTCCTAGCCAGCAAGGCTGACTCTAGCTCTCATTTGCTTTCATTCTCAAATTACCCAAATGTTTAGCTTATAATCAAACATTAAGTTTGGGACACTAGTATAAAAATCAAGCACGAACAGAAGTTAATTTTCAGCATGACTGTCATTGGCAAGTGTCCTATCATTTCAATAGGACAGCTTTAAAGAAGTCATGCTAGGTCCAGTTTTGTCTGAGAGAATATACACAATTGGCTTCAGGTCAAACAAAAATAGAATCTGAGCAGAGGCAACCACCTCTCAGCTAGGAAAAGAGGGAATATGTCATTTGTGGCAGAAGACAGCTGTATGCCTACAAGAAGATTAAAACTGACAGTAAAATGTACACTAACTATATTCTGCTTACTTAGTCATTGATTATGCACAATCTTAAAACCCCACAAATTAAACATATATCTATTTGAGATATATATCAGGTGTATTGTTTAACAGAAGTTGCACCTGCAAGAGCACATCACTAAAATACTTTTTGTTTAGTACTGTGTTTTACCAAATCTGAGTAAAGCAGACACTGACCAGAGGAACGTTACCTTCCAGAAACACATTTCTTGCTTTCATAGCAAACTTGTACAGATCCTGATTATGTGAGACACTTACTAATTAAATTACATTATGCAGGTAGAATTTGGCATCCACAAGATATAAAGCAGACTTGCATTAAATAAATTTACGAGGCATTGAAGAAGGTTCTTACTGAAGAAGTGTATTTGATTTCCTCATGGACAGAGCTGGGTTTCTCAATGAATCCTCAAGAAGGTGGGGAAAAAAGGACTTACATTACCTTGTCAGTAAATTAGACAAGCTAATCTATGGCAGTTCAGTCACAACATAGTCACTATTTTTACGTAGAAAAGTCCAGAAACCTCAATTGCCATTAAATTCCTACAAACAGAAGGTCTGATTCCTTCCTCGAACAGGAAATAAAAGAAAACAATTAACTGAGCAAAATTTTCACTATGTATAATTCAGGATTCTGTAATTGGTCTTTTTAGTCAAATCTGTTTCCTTACAGCCAGCCATCAAACTTAACCAGGAGCCCTGCAGCTGCAGGAGCACTGTGCCAGCCACAGAGAGCATCCATGCCTGGGCAGATGGTGCACAGGTGAATATTCAGGTGCCATCAATGAATGATGTGTGTTTCTCTCTAGTTTTAGAAAGCTCATCTCTACAGATATTGAAGCAACCCTAATAACAAGAATCAGGCCTTCTGGAGACCTGTAAGTTTCAATACGATGGCCCTCGCCATATTAAACAGCCACAACCACTTCACCTTTAATTTGACTGTGATGGTTATTGTCCTTGTATATTTATAACACGAATGAACAAAGGCAATGACAGTCATTGCAGAATTCCTAATCTAAAAGAACAGACTAGAGGCTAGGGATAAATATAAGATAGTGTAGCTCTTAAAAAAAGGGGTTCTGAGAAAGTCTTTGGTTTGGAAAATAGTCCAAAAGTTCAGATGCTGGTGAACGAGTGAAAAAGCTGATGTGGTATTTAAACCAATTAGATATATTAACCACATATTACACTATCACTGTAAGAGCCTCACTGGTTTACAGGGAAATGTCCCCACACATAGTTGACAAAAACACCCTGGAACATTTTCACAGGTCAAACTGAGTGTGAAGCAAGACCTTTCTTTGTGACAATGTTAGTATTAATACAATTATTCAACAGTCAGAAATTACTACTGGGTTTCTTTTGCAGTAATTCAAAGGCACTAGAACAAGAAAAAAGCACTTGGAGAAAAAACATTCCTTGCCATAAATAAAAAGAATATTTTTGTGCCTTATATAGTGGGTACATTTTTGACAGATTGTGAATGTGGGAAATGTAATCTTCTAAGGAAAGGAAGTGGAAACAAGCAGACTCCTGCTTACTGTCTGAACTCTCTATCATCTTCCCAAATAAATGCTCCTTGATATTGTCAATAGCTAAACAAATAATAAAAAATATGTATTTTGTCCCCTTTTGGCATCCTCCATTCTCTGCATCTCCCATTCCTTTGCTGATCTTTTGATTACACTTCTGTATTTTTAATATCCTCAAATACAAAGGCTATATACAGGTTGTGAACAAACAGAACATTCAACTGTTAAATTTCCTGTGTCATTGCTATCTCAGCCACAATGCTAACAAAAGGAAATCCCCCAAATCACACATACAAAAAAGGTCAGTATGAGAAAACTATAGAAACACATTCAGAAGTATTATCGAAGTGTTCATAGGGATAATATGCATACAACTGCTAACATATACAAACTATTTAGGTACTTATCTATCTATTTACCATGAAGAAAAGACACGGTAAAAAGAAAATACAGTGTGGAACTAACATGAGAAAGTTGGTAAGTGGTGAGGCAGAGTCATATGGTGGACAGGAGAATGAGGCAGACCAGGTGAATGGTAAGAAGAATGAAAGAGGAATTAGAGGAAGCACAGCAAGAAGTTTTAGTAGTGAGAACACACCAAACCAATAAAAGACCAAGTCTTTTTTGTCTTAAGTTCTATCTGAAAACTGTAGTGGCTTTCTTCCCCCTTAATAGATTCTCTACTTGGGAGGATCTATCCATTTGAATGATAAAACTGAGTCCTCCTCCTGTGCTTGCATACTTGCTACATGTTTTGCAAGTCAAAATGTGTTGCCTCAGCTTTCTCTTTTGTAGGACCAATATTTATGTATTCTCTAAGAGTGTTTGTGGTCCTGGCCCAAAGGAAACCAAACAGGAACCTATTCCAAAGTCCACTCATGACCTCATATGCTGTAAACACGAAAAACTAACAGCAGCAAAAGTAGCCTCCAACTAGTGCTCTAACAGCAACACCAGGATGATGTCAAAACCACTAATGTTTTCAGTTTTCTCACTGACATTTTGATAACCTTTACATAAATTAAGGCGAGTTTCAACACTACATCAGGATTTGAAACCATAAAACCTCAATCTCACAAAACACTATTAAACAATACAAATATTTTATACATCAACTTCGTGCAACTTTCCAACACACAGTTGTAGTATTTTAAGTAAAAAATGCTTACATTAACTTGCATTCTGCCACATTACTGGAATGGCCATTCTTTACCTGGATCCATGTGGATATAAATTTTTTAACCTCAATTTATTAAAGCTCAAATTATTAAAGAAAGAAAAAGCATCACTCAAATCAAATATTCTCTAAACGTGGCTAGTTTAGACACAAGCCAGTGAAATATAGCAGTGTGCAGAAAGCAAAGCCTGTAGAAACTGGGCACATTACAGAAAAAAAGAAATCAGTCACCCATTCAAAATTACCCCTACTGGCCATCTGAGAACTGACAATGAAGTCAACTGTAAAGGCAGCTGAGACCAGCAGACTTCACCTAATTAGAATACTAGGGGGAAGGGAGAAAAAAAAATCAATATGTACATGCATATACAGATATTTGGCAAAAAGACACTACTTCAGACTCACCGATAATTTAGATATATATAGATATCTATATCTTTGCTATCCACTTCATTTCAGCTGTGATAAATTTACTTCCTCTGTACCTGCACATTGATTTTGGTACATACACAATACATTAACCAAGAAACGTGTCCTTCTGAACTGAGTATCAAGTAAATACATCTATATAGAACATGAGCAAAGAAATTCTTGTGAATGAATGTTTATTTATCAAATAAAACTCCAGTTCCTGTAACCCCTGTAAAACAGGCATACAAAGACTGATCTTCAACAGCCAGGAAGATACTTATGTTTATTCCTAACCTAGATCCATACACCATTTTTTTTCTTTGAAGGGTTGAAGGTGAACTTGAACAATTCTGTCATGTTATTAAATTCATGTGACAGAAGACTGTTATGGTATCAGTATTTTTCAGAGCAGTGGAACTTTTGATATTGTTTTCTTCCTATTCCTTTCATTAATATGCAAAAGAAAGTTGGGTAATGATACTCCCATGATACCCAGGATAAAGACTCAGTCTATCTATGCCAGAGAAATAAAATGTAAGGGGGAACAGGGCATAAACACAGATCACTCTCCTTCTCGGTCCCTGACTCAGTACCTATAGCTTGGTTACTTGAGATTGAGCTTCACTGCTATTCAACCAGAAATACCACTACAAGATGCTGACAAAAGGCAACTGTGTTGCTTGTTAGCATATTCATAAGAGTACAAAGCATTCAAGGCTCTAATTCCATGTACTTGACTACATCAGCAGACTAGAATATAGGAATAGGGTCATCAGTGAGTATCTTAGCAAGTTTCCAAAAGCTTTTGTTATTTTCCTGTTAAAACTCCAGTTTCCTGCCCTCTGAAAAGTACAGCTGTCCTTTAGGAAAACAGAAACATTTTGTGCTCTCCTGAACATGAAATGTAGATTACTGGTCAGTGTTGAGGCTGCTCCTCCCATTGCTTTTGAAATCTGCTTTGGGAATCAAGGACTCCCAAAGGATATATCATTTTGTCAGTGCCTCTGGTAATCTACAGAACCCAATGTAAGACAAGGTAACTATACCGAGGCTTTCATCTACTGATGGCATAGAAACTACTATAAATACTAAAGCTAGAAACAAATTCAAATTTTACAAGCTCCTTCCAGCTTTTGAAGGTACAATGTCTGCATTAAAAATTCTGGAAACCAATGCAGCATTTGGGACTTCTTATAAAGGAAAAGTAGGCTGCAAGGCCTCATTTAGAAACACATCATACAGACTGAGGCTCATAAGACTGTGGCTTTGACTATTCTTAAAAAATTGAGCTTCAAAGAAAAAACTGGAGGCATTGGAGGAGAGCCAAAAAAAGCCATACTCAAGTATGGAACATATTACAAAAAAAAAAAAAAGCTGGATCTCTGATAGAACAAAAATTTCTCCCTCTGGGGTTTTTTGCTCTTGTTTTGGGATTTTTTTTTAAGCATGAAGACTGCTTTGCACTGACCTATCCTATTTTAACACAATATAGAAATGTATTCCTCTTTAACAGACCTTGGAAGATGCTTTCCAAATTTAGGCAAGTAACTGTAAAAGGAACACATGAGTTTACCCCTTAAATTTGCAGCAACACATTTTACTTCTTTTTCTTTATTATACCATTTGAACAGTTGGGATAAGGAGGTTTCCCACCAAAACCTGACCAGCAATTTTTAGCATATTATCTCGTATATATCCTGTCAAAAAAATAAAAGCTCCTTTACAAATAAAATGGAAATTACAATAAAAAGCATGGAATCAATTCCATTTAAAATGTGATATCTGGAAGCATATAATAAAAAAACTGTTTGTAACATATCCAGAAGGACATATCTAATTTTTATTCTTATTGAACATTGCAGTCTTTCACTTTGCTCTCATAATGCATATTTCATAAGCAATATTTGTTAAGAGTTCTGTAGTTTTAAGAGGAGTCCAGAGAAGTTGGGGTTTAATAATAATTTTAACAATTCTCCTTTTTTTTCAAGCTTGTTTAGAGGATTTAAGATGAAGAGAGTATCAATTTCCGTAGGGCTTTGGCACTTTAGTGTCCTTGTGGAGCTGTCACTACGTTATTTAGGAGCACAAGTACTAACAGAAGCTGTGAGTCATTCAGGCTGTGACTCCACGGTGTATCTCTCTTGTTGGCAAAGCTGACTTAAGCCATTCCAGCCACCACCTCTATATCTTACCAGCTCATTTATTCTCTTCACCTTGTCCTGAGCCCTTCATTTTAATCCTTCTTTTGTGCCAAAACAAAGATTTGTCGGGCTTCCAGACGAACTGGATTAGAGAAATTATCTGTATTTTCAATAGCTACACAAGCTCTCACGCTTTGGCAGAGAGATTTCTAACTCTGAGGAAGTCACTGACTGGTGAGTCAGTGCTGGTTGAACAACCAAGCATCATACCAAACAGACAGGGTGATACTAAGGCTACCTACAAGTAGGCTGAGGTGAAGAACAGGAAAGAGCAGGGAATTATTTAGGTCAGCTTTACTTCCAAGATAAATGTTTGTTAGACCCTGATCGTAGATAGTTATCTTAGGTGCAAATATCCATCCTCACAATTCCGTGGTATCAAAACTGCCTTAGTGATGGCTCTTCAGTATGCTTAAGAATGAGGATGATAGCCTGCAAATACTTCAAAATTCGCTGTCTTAAACAGGAATCTTGTTGGCAAGCCCTAGCAATCCACAGAAGGAAACTGTTACAATTGTCCCAGCAACTGTAGGTTTGAACAACTGTGGCTGGGCAGTGTGATGCAGTAGCAGGTACCTGAAGGTATCAGAGTTGAGATGAAACGGGTTGCTCTTCAAAGATATCCACCTCTTACTGCAGAAGCTTCCTAAACAACTTTGACCACATAATTACCACTAAGATAAACTGCTCATGCCACAATCACCAGCTTGACTCGAAAGAGCTTTCCTCTTGCTGGATTAGTGATTCAATGGTTGTAAGTTTCACATGACAAGAGTTCAAGAAAGTTCAATTTCCACTTACATGGTATAATGAAGTAAACGTAACTACAAAGAAATTAATCTCTAAGTTTTCACAGCCCACCAGCCCAGCCTCCAGTTAAGTTTTCAAATAGAACATTTTCTTCAAAGTATGACCTCTGTAACTCTCTGATTCTCTCACCATGGGCTATTACTTTACTTCTTTTCTTATACAACAGCTACATTGTAAAACAAACTGCAGTCTCAAGGACAGTAACATTTCTTTCAAAACTACTGTTTACCTTGGTTCTACAAAAATAATGAGGAATATATGACTGAGGCTGTCAAAACAAGTGTTCATTTCTCAGTCATAGGTGTCTGCACGAAAGCTTCCTGATGCCAAGGATTGTTACAGGTATTTTTTTTCAGACAGCTGCTTATAGTTAGAGGAAGAATTTCTAGACTGTATATCCTTAAAGACATCCATAGTAGGAAACAGCATTGAAAACACTGCTTTGCTCCTTAGTACAAAGATATTCATAATATTACCAGACTATTCAAATGCTCTAAACTCTCCAATTTAAATGTTTAACAATTCTGAACTAATTTTTATGTGAATAATTCTGGTACAAACACCTTGTAACTAATACACTACTGAGTTAGAAAGCATCACACAGCTCTTTGTTACATGCAGTAAAGGGCATTCAGAGGGCACAACTGTAATGCATCAAAGCTCTATTGCTTTTTTGGAATAGCAGGGGAAAAAGAACAACAGGAAAAAAGGTTACTTTGAGCACTGCAATAACTTACTGGTCCTTTAGCCAGTCCTTAACAAAAGGAATGGAAAAGAATTCTGTGAATGACTCATCTTTCCTCTTTGGGTTCTTGCTGATAACAACAACAAAAAAGAAAACAACGCATTAATTTAAATTTCAGCTACTCTATTTGCAAATTAATGCCTTTGAATCACTGAGCATAATTAATAGTAAAAGTCATGATTAACTTACTTGTATAACCACTCAGTTAGGAAGTCATAGGCAATAAATCTGGTCCTTTTTTTCTAAAGATAAAAGATAGTTTCAAATTATTTATTATCTTTGGATCAGTCACATGTTTTTACTACTGGAGAGGAACAGAAGCTAAATTGACTGCTTTTATTAAATGAAATATACAATACATTACTCTGTCTTCTTTAATATTGCTACTGCCAGCAGCCAGTGGCTCAGCCAACATTTGGGAAATTTTGTGCAATGCTGTCAAGTCAAAAACTGAGCGAGAAAATTTTGCATACACTGGTTATTTGCTGCACTAAAGCTATAACAAATGTATCTGAATGGTGGTCTAAGTGGCAACCTCATTGTAAAGAAATTAACAGAACTCTATTTAGAAATATGTTGTAAATGACTTCCCATTTTGTTCAAACTTCCATTATCATATTTAAAATACTTCATTACTTCCAAGGCACAGAAGGAACATTGATGGAACATTGTTTCCTCCTTCATGGAACCAGCTTGAGGGCATTGTGCATACTGAGAAACACACACACACGGCAGAGTATTGTATGGTTGCTCAGACAACTATTGGATAGTCCAGAAAGAAAGGCAGAAACAAGGCATATGCATGTCCACAAGCACAGATATTATGGACATTTACAGAGAATCAAACAAAAAATTCAAAATCCAGAGATTCACAGCAAACACTTGTGTCCTTTGCTCCCAGTCCTGAGACTTCACCATCACCAAAACAGAATACTGTAGAATACTTTGCAGCGGGTTGTCCATGGTGACTCACGTAGCCAGTAGCTGTTTGTTGGACAGCGCTGTATGCTGGGAAGTACATTTCAGTTCAAAACTCAAATGATGAATTTTGATCACTGCAGAACTGATTATGACCTGCCTTTCCTTAAGAGATTTCCTCTCCATATGCCTTCTTTACAATTTGAATGCACAAATGAGTAGAGATGTTTATTCTGCTTATCACAAACCAGAGTAACTATGATGTGGAGAACATAATGTAGACTTCTGGTGGGAATAACAGAAGAGTTTGACTTATGAACCTCTTTTATATGAGATGTGTTATGGTAGGTGAACTTGGTATTTCATTGGTACTACTACCACTTGCTAAGAAAAACACAATAGATATGTAATTGGAAATTTAAATGCCTGATGAATGACTTCTTCCTGTGTATTACTCTCTCCATTCATGTTTCACCCTGTGCCAAAAGAATTTAATGCAAAAAGGACTGAAGGGTATGAACAGAGATGCAGAAAAATAGTGCTCTACATGGCATAATTCTTTCCAAGTTTGGGGTGTCAGTAAACAGCATAATTTGAGTGTATTAGTTCAGCCACAGGTGAAGTGGAATAATACAAGGCAGCCATGTAGCCAGGGGATAACAAATGTTAAGTTTAGAGCTGGATTAAATGGCATTCCTAGATGATACCCAGGAAAGCTTTTATTTCTTAAGTGAATCTTATCCTTGGTAGACATACAGTCTGACTCCCACAGACAAGACAGAGAACTTCTTCAAAAACAAAAAGATAAAACAGAAAAACAGAACATTGCAAACCAATTATCCATCCTGAATCCCATGTGCCTTTGTGATCCATTTCACAGCAACAAAAGCTTTGGGTTCATGTAGCCCTCCATTAGTGCTTGGCTGTGAAGAAATACATCTCCTTAAGGAATCTTCACACTTGTCATGCTAATACCAGATATTGTTCCAAGAAGCCAAATGCCTAAGCTTTAAGTGACCAATGTCTTCACTGGAGAGCTTTCTACAGGTCATTTTTGCTGTCAAATGGACAAACTTTGACTTGAACAGAATCTGAAAGTAAAGAGTAGATTCTGCCCATGTTTGTACAGCTATTCTCAATCACAGTAGGAAACTGGGTCCCATTACTTAGTGAATTGTTTCATGGAATAAATTCTATACTTTCATCACAAAATTCAATTTAATCTAGCAGTTGCAATTTAACCTCTTTTAAGTAAATTGCTTTTCCTTTGCAACAGGAAAGAACAACCACAGTCACCACCAAAGGAATCAAATCCATCTTGTTTTGTCCTTGTTAGATACAGGAAACTTATCAGGAAGGAATTTGGTTGAGACTATTATTTTTTTATTATTATTTTGGGGTTTGGTTTTTTTTGCCAGGAAACACTTCACTTTGCTAGTGAATTAAATCATTAGTTGCACATCAGTCAACATGAATAGAGGGGAAAAAAATGACATAAATTGACCTGCCTTTGACATGTTCCTCCTATGCTACATGATTCAGGATAAACACAGGAAATAGCTGCACAATGTGTATTGTGAACCTGCCGATGTGTTTATAAACTGTTTATACTCAGAATTCATTTTCCATTTTTCAGTTAAACATGATGTGCTTGGTAATAGTCAGGCAAATATACTGGTGATCAGGAGATAGCAAAGTCATTAGGAAACCTTCCATTCACTTTCCCTGATCCATCATGCTTTTAAATGTAACATGTTCCATTAGAGTCTGATAAAGCATCATTTTCCTGTGATCACTAACACGAAGGAAAAAATCAGAGTTATGCTAATAAAGACATTTAAACATTGTTCAGTTTTAACATTGAAAATTTAATGTATTAGTCAGTTCTCATGACAGGAAAAAAAAGATAAGAAAATAGTCTTTTCCCTCTCTCCCCTGGAGACACTGACAGCAGATAGGAAATAGCACAGGGGAATTTACAGCAGGGCAAAAAAATCAGCAAGGGAATACACTAGGCAATCTAATAGGTTTCCTTCATCTTCAATTTAAAAATGAAGCTTCTGCAAACTGTTCTCACATTCATGTCAGTTTGAAGTCTGCAAATACATCTAACAGCTGGTGGTTTCTCTAGGTTTTCAGTTTTTTCATATGCAAGACAACCTATTTCCAACACAATGTTGAAGTTGTTATGTTTCTATATCATCTTCCAAATAAGATCTTGCAGACTTCTTTCCTACACAAATTACTGCTTTCAGCATAACCACCCCCTTTTCCTGATTTCCCCATGTGATTCTACAATTCTTCCTTTCCAGACATGGATATGTCTTTTCTGATCTCTTTCTTGAATTCCTCTGTCGGTCTCATGATTTGCTCTCCCTCATTCCAACTTCAATTGCTGGACAACTTTTCTACTGAATTTTTCATTCCCTTATCTGTCTTCCTTCCCCTTCAAAACATGAAAACCTTTAGTCTCTCATCATAAACCCACTCTTCACTCTCCCTCACCATCCCTTCTCACTTCTCCCAGGCACATTCAATGTGGACTACAGTCAGTTCAACTGTTCCTTCCTTTCTTCCAGTGCTTCTTTCATTTATCTTCCACTAGCTTATTCAATTGGAGCTGCCCTTTACAGGCTTTAATGACTCATGTCTAGCAAATCCAGTATTCTGTTCTCATCCTTCATGACTTCAGTTAGTTTAATCACAATTAATCATGATCCTCTCCCATTCTCTCATGAATTCCATGAATCTTTCTACTCTTTGTTCTATTTTTTCAAGCTATCTTCTGGTGTGTTTATCACAGGATCCTTTTTCCTTGTTCCTAACTTTGACACATTCTAAAGTTGGGTTTCTAAAGGCTCTGGTTGTGATTCTAAGAATCAGTTCCAGTTATTGCACTGACCACTGTAGTACAGATTATAGCTTTTTTTTTTTCTCCAAATCCATATGGAACACCACAGTTCTCATGAAATAAAAGTATAAACAGAAATTATGTCTTTAAGTCAGAAAAGGAAACAGTATGTCCAAGTACAAAAGCACCTGGACAGTAATGGAAAAGAACACAAATGCTCAGCTATGTGGCAAGTGCAAAGAGCTATTGTTTTACTAGTTATTGTTCAAAGGGAGGAAGAAGTGATGTCACATTGGAAAATGATCATCTTGCTTTCCTACACTTCCTTCCCCAAAAGCTGGACATCTCTCAATATATCAACAAAAATCCCTTAGTGTCTTTTTAATAAGATGTGTTCATTATTGTGAAGTTTCTATGCATTAATATATTATTGATTTCATTGGTTTACTATAAAGTAACACACAGGCCCATACAAAATCCATTTTCAGAACAGATACTTTCTAATCTACATACTCCTGAAGCTCTGCAAAATTTCTCAGGTTAAAAATAGATGAAATAACCTCAGATTTGTCCCATGGCTGAAACTGAAATATTTCTAAGAATTCTCCCTTATTTTTTTGTATTAAATGCTATTTTTTTGCCTTAGGAAATAAGTAACATCTCTCAAGGACCGTATCCTAAGCCAGCTGTAAGGCATGGCTTCTTTTTCTTGTTAAAGGATATGTGCTGCCTCTAAAAAAAACCTCAAATCAATATAAATTTCATTAAAAGAGTGATGAATAATATATATGTCCAATCTGTTCTTGGCTAGGTAATGTAAATGTGATGGCAGGAATGATGTACAGAGGTGTCATGCCATAATGACGTGTAAATGAACCATTTTCCAATCTCACCTGTATTAATCACAGATTATAAATACATAAACACAAAACTATAAATCAATCAGATTATAGACACAGAGAAATCTTGTCAAGACCAAGCAAAAATGGAAATGCTTTATTGCTATTAAATGTACAGATTTGAATCTAAAATGCAAGTGTGGGGTGTCCATTCAGGCATGGTAAGCTTTGTGTATTCACAAATATATGTATATTAGGATGCTGCAAGTAAGAGGAGAGCTCAGCTGCAGGCATGAAACCAGATAAGTGTTTTTACACTTTTCTGGAAGTGTGGATGATGGGCAGAAAAAAAAAATCACTTCCATGTTTGAAGAAAGCAGCAGAAATTATGGAAAACTCCACAACTCCCAGTACCTAATCTATTGGTGGGGATCTATGAGTTAGGCTACAGTGACACAATAAGCTTTGTTATGGTTTTTGAAGCATTCCCTATATGCAATAAGAAATGTCTCTCTAGATGTGTTTACATACACAGAGACTGAAGTCAAATTTATAAAAATAGATGCAGCAGACAACGATTTTTAAATGCAACATTTTTATGAGCTCATTCATTAGCCTCGAATTCTTCATGTCTTCATTAATCTGATAGGAAGCCTGTTTCTATAAAATGCAACACTATTTAGTCTAGATCCAACTGGATATTTAAGGAGGATTTATTGTGAGTCAGAGAATGTCAGAGTGATTACTTGTGTGCAGTATGCAATCTGTTCTGAGTTACCAGAGAAAACAACATTCAAGACCAAATCCAAAACAACTCATGATATATTATTTCATATTATCATGGTTGGTTTTCTTGCAAAAGATCAAATAAAGAAAGACAGCCTGTGAAATAAAAGGCCATAACTTACTGCCAATGATTTGAAGTGAAAACCAAAAACTAACCTCAAAACACTTCTCCTCCTCTGCTCGACGCACAAGTTCAGCCATTCCGGGTAAGAGGACTGGAAATATGTAATACTCTAAGTATTCTTGAGAAGAACCTGAGCAAAACATCACAGGTAGGCACTTAGGTTTCACAAAAATGATAAACATTAGATATCATAAACTAAGTATCAGTCATGTTATCAAACCAGCTTGAACTAAGCAAGTTGGTTCAGTTCAGACACAGCCATGGATCTGTCTTCTCTTCAGCCAAGACAACATAAACTTGAGTAAATTTCAAAGTAAAGCCATATCAATGCTGCAAACTGCAGTGTGCCTCAAAGATGTCAGACTTAGTTTTAAATGAGTAAACTCAGACACCAGAAGCAGTTTAGCCACAGAAATGAAAAGTGACATGGACTAATTTACCCTGGCAGAAAGAAAAGTAAATTAATCTGCACTGAACTCAGTGCTGTTGCAGCTAGACCACTTTTGGTATCTATTCTCAAGCCCTTTACAATCTGCAGTAATAGAGTTGGTCAGAAAATTGACTTTATAGACAGAGGAAAAAACAAAGGTCATATTTCAGTGCTGTTGGGATTTCTTTCTCATAATTTCTTCCTACTTGCCAGATCCTTCAGAAGTTTGAACATGACTACAAATACCGTTTTTTGCCCCCTTGGACAGGCTGTCTGGGTTGACATCTCTCTCTTACACTGTCCTTACGTGAGGTCTACTTACCACACTTCCTGTGTGTTCACACACATTGGCATCACTGAGTTCCATGCAGAAGAAAACAGCTGCACTCAGTATGACCAAAAACCAGCAGTGCTGTTGCCCATGCTCCACAAATATCCCAAAGGCTACATGCTTGCTCAACAAGAGACTCGAGCTCTGATTCCTTTTCAGTTTTTCCCCACATTGCATTTTTCCTAACAGGACCTCTCACCGTCAACTTATAAACCAGGTGAAGTGGAAGAGCCTTCTACCCCTTCTGATGAAGGCACTGCACAGTGAGGAACTCAAGTTCACTGGGCCAGAGGGAACAGGGAGCACAACCCTGTATGAAGCCATAAGAGAACTTCCCTCCAAAATGTGATCAAAACCAAACCTGTTAGTGTGTCCTAGACAAGCAGGGGTGGCTTATTGGCTGAAGTGATGTCCTTCATATACAGCCAGACTGCCTGCCATTCAGTATTCAGGTTTTGGTGTGGTCAATAAAGATTAAGTCATGAAAGTGTTCTCTTTTGGCAAAAGAGCTGAAACATTGAATTTATTCTCTGCTTTATACTTTTAATTGGTTCATATACTACCAGAAAATGTTCATAATTGGAAGGAATATATATATATATAAAAGCTAAGGGAAATGCTGCTTCTGACTAGCTACAGAAATTTCCAATGAGCAAGAATGAATGGAAGAGAAGAAAAAAAGGAAGGCTAAAATACATAACAAAAATACATTGCCACTTGGTACATTTTATAAAGAATAGAATTGATAAAAATGAAAGGAGAAAACTTTGAGCTGTTTCTGTTCTAAATCGTAATCAGACAGGCAGTTAATATTTTGAAGGCAGTTTTCAAACTCAATTGTCTATTTAGTCTATTGATCCTAGCTTTGCATTATTAAATTAGAGGAAGAAATGCCTGCCTTTCTCTGATTTAAGTGGCTAAATAAATAGTCACTTATTCAAAAGAGAACAGAACTACCTCAACAGCTAGAAAATGTTACTGACTGGTAGAGCACCATTTGAGCTTTCTCCCATTGACCAAGTGGCCAAGCTGGCTCCCTGTTCACAGACCATGGGACTAATCACTCAAACGTACCAAAGCTGTTGTAGCTGTTAACACTTGAAATTTACCAAACGAGGAACCCTTGCCCAATGCAAGGAAAATAATCACAGCAGAGGTCAACAGAATATACTCCTACTTACATGTTTTTTGATCAGGTGGTTCTGGAAAGGGAGCTGCCTCAGAGATGGGAAGCAACTGTGGGACAACAGTATTAGCTTCAGGGGCTGCGTAAAATTGTTTCATCAACAGAGGCTGCAATACTCCTGCTTCCAAAGACACCTGTTCAAGACAAATGTGACCTGTATAAACACTCCAATCAGACTGTAAAAAAATAAAGAAGCCAATTCAACAGGGAAAAGTACAAGGTCAGTTGAAATCATATAGGATTTTAATTTCTCACTCAAATTGTTTCAGTATTTTGTAAGTACTTTAAAAGAAATAATTACACTTTTAAACATCCTGCAGCAATGAAACCACCCAGATCTAACAGAAGATATTTGATTGCTTTTAAGATAATATGATGAAATATAGCACTCTTTAAAATATTTCAGCCATTGTTCATTGAAAAATAGAATTGGGAGCATTTTCTGAGTATTTTTTCACTCTGAAGTTTATCTGTTTCTCTTTGTGTTGTTCAGAAGTCTTCACACTCACTTTTTAAAAAAAATAAATTTTGCTTCTAAACAAAGCACAAACAGCCAAATTCAGAACAGATGCAGATCCAGATCTTAAGTTTCCTCACACAGAAACAACTATAGATACCAAGAAAATAGACAGCCCACCATTCTATGTAAGCTTTTTAGGAGTGCAGGAAGCGCTACAGTGAGACAGAACAACACTCCTCCTAACAGACACCGAACAACACCTGCTATAGAAAGGCAGATACCCTTTCATCCCCAGGGATGCACCACTGTTACAGTTTGCTATGAAAAATATGTTTTGAAAACCATGTGATCTAAACCTGTTCACTTTAAAATTCATCTGGATTTATGAACTATTGAAAAGCAGGTGGTGGGATGAGGCCATTATACTCATAATACATTGCATGTCAAGGAAAGCGGATAGTCTCCTTTTCAATACAGGCAAGAATCAAAAATAAAAGATGATTTTTGAAATAAAAAGCAGTGCATCAACATAAAAGGTATATTATTTCATTTTGATCCTCAAATATATCAATATATTATGGTCAGACAAATGCCCCAAGTAGAGCTCACTACTGAAATTTAATAACAGCACATAATGTGAAGCCAGCTGCATTTAGCAAAACAGGATTGGTCTAAACAGACACTTTCAGCTACAATATCTTAAAGCAGCTTTAAATTAACAAAGTAACTCAAACACAAAACAATAAGGTTAAAATATCTGCAAAAAATGCCTAATTTTAAATTTAAAGTTAACTCTGTAGGGGATGCTCAAATGAATTAATTTTGCTGCTTCTAGAAATTCTGGGGACAAAGATTTTAAGTGGTTTGTCTTAAGTTTTTATGTCTACTGAACAAGTTTTCTTAGTCTGAACTTATTTGGTCAAAATTAGACTCCAAACAACTTTGATCAAGTTTAATTCCACTAATTTCAATGCCCACATCTACATGATTCACATACATGAAGTTGGCTGCACTTGCTGCCCTCTTGCATGTGTTTCAGTGCTCAATCTGCTTGTGACACCTCCCAAAGGAGATCCTTCCACACTCCTGATTCCTGCCCACGAAAGAGTTGCAGCAGAAAGGCAGCGAGATGTGCAGAGCAAACACAGCTGGTCATCTAATTTTAGGGTAGCGCTACCCAAGTGGCTTTAAATAAAAGCTGTGATTTGGCATATTGCATTTGTTGATTCACAAAAGCTGTTTGCAAAACGTAGTTTTTGTTTTATGAATGAGTCCACTCATTTTCCCATTTAGCTCCCATTCAAAATTTTTAACAACCAGCCCTATGAAGACCTTTTACTTGAACTGTACTCACAGATCCATCTGGAGATTGAGGCTGCTCTGCTTCATACTCTGAAAGTAAAAGCAGCACAACATTTACCCAGAAGACTTTACAAACATATGTATGTTCCTTCTAAACAAACATTACTTTCTAAAGGTACTTACTCTGGTTTAAAACAACAAACATTAGTATGCAGTAAATATTTGTTAAACAAGAAATCTAATATTTTCAAACAAATGGGAATCTTAGAGCCTCTTGTTTTGGCTTTAAGCCAACTTCAAGGTTCTCGGTGATAAAAGAACCCTAGATAGGGGGGAAAAAAAACGGTTTTTACCAAAATAATTGAAAATACTTTATTGTAAGTAAACCAGAGATGTTAGCACAGAATTAACTGTGTTTTCAGTAGCATGTAGTAGTGCTTTTTAACTTGAGTTCCTCTATAAGCAATTAAATCCCCAGGACATTGCTAAGTATTAAAGCAAAAGCAGTCCATGACCCACACAGATTACTGAGTGAATCAGGCTAAGAAAAACAGAGGAGAAGGACAATGCACCTGACATGAAAATAAAAACCACCCCAAACTTACAGATTACATGATACAAAAAGTTCTTATAGTCATACCCTGCAGGTTTACCATTCTACCATTATCATTAGGAGACTTCCTGGCACCATTGCATCCATGTGTAGCCTCAGCTGAACCAAATTAGATTGAGCAACTTCATTTCTACATTAAAAATGCTCATTTAAACACTTACTGTAAGGCATTATAAAGCACTGAGGAGAACACCATTTCGGAACCACATAACTACGGTGCTGTTGCCTCAGCTTACCTATCAGTCTCTGCTCTCTGACTTTAAGAAAGACCAATGCTCTTGCTATCAGAATCAGGTTCCAGTACCAGATTTATATTCATTGAGCAGTAACATCGTCTCCTCTGCTTTCCCCGGGCAATAATCGGAGCTACAGATTATAGCTCACCCCCACAGCTGCACCCACACATTCACCCAGCCCCCTGGTATGTTTCTGTCAGAAGACGACGGCAGTAACAAGTAACGAAACGCTGATGAGGGGAAACGCTTTTGAAACTGCTCTCAGAGGGCTGGTGTTCAGCACAGCCAACGGCTCCGCAGGGGCTGCGGTGCTGCCCGGCTCCGCAGCACCGACACGGGAACAGGTGAGTCAACAGCGGCGCAGGAGCCCGGCGGCCTCGGCCCGGGCAGCGGCGAGGAGCGGCTCCGAAGAGCGCAGAGTGACCGAGGCGAGGAAGGAAAGCGGTGGCCATCTCCCGGCGGGGCCGCGGGGCCGGGGCCGCGGCGGCTGCTCCCACCTGCGCGCAGCCGCTGGCTGAGGCTGAGGCTGAGGCTGAGGCTGGTGCTGGGCGCCCGCCCGCCCGCCGCCATGCCGCGCCGCGTCGCGTCGCGTTGCCACGACAACCCCTCCAGTCGCCAGTCGCCGCCGAGGGGCGGGCGCGGCCGCGTTTCCCTTCCGGGGCGGCGGGGCGGCGGGCGCTGCACGTGTGCCGCGGCAGGTAAGCGGCGGCGGGGCGGCCGCAGGGGCCGCGAGGAGGGGGCCGCGTGATGAGGACGCGCCGCCGCGCTCGGCTCCTGCCGGTGAATGGGGCAGGGCGAGCGCCCCGCAATCGGTGTCGCCCAGGCGCGGGGCTGGCAGCGGGCGGGCCTGGGCAGCCCCGGGCCCGCCGTGGCCGTGGCGGTGGCGGTGACGCTGCGGGTGCGGCGAGATCGCTTGTGCGGGGTTTTGACAGAGGCGAGAGGCGCTTAAAGAGATCTGGTGCTTAGTTATTGATTAAAGGAGGGGAAACCAAGGTTTCTCAGCAAAGGCTCCTCTGCTGTAACCTCCTCATAGGCGTAAACATCCCAAGAAAAGAAAGGGGGAGCAAGGATGAGAATTCACACACAGAAGTAAACTCAAGGAAATAACTAAGGTGTCCTAAAAGGATCTTGTGATGCTAAGTGGGCAAGCGTTTGGTGTTTGATAAGTCACAAGTCATACGTACATGGAAAAAACAGCTTGTTTACGTTTGTATATGTGTATGAGTTAAACAGCCCCAGCTCTCACAGCCTTTCCTCATGTGAAAGATGTTCCTGCCCCTTCATCTTTGTAGCCCTCCACTGGACTCTTTTTAGAAGTTCTCTGTCCCTCTTGAGCTGGGGAACCCAGAACTGGACACAGGACTCCAGGTGAGGCCTCACCAGGGCAGAGTAGAGGGGGAGCAGAACCTCCCTCAACCTGCTGGCCACACACTTCTTAATGCACCCCAGGATGCCACTGGCCTTCTTGGCTATGAGGGCACATTGCTGGCTGGAATACAAAAAGTTCCATTTAAACACAAGGAGAAACTTCTTTGCTGTTCAGGTGAGGCTGCCCAGAGAAGTTGTGGAGTCTTCTCAGGAGATTTCCAAACCCACCTGGACACATTCCTGTGCAGCCTGATTGAGGTGAACCTGCTTTAGCCAGGACGTTATACTGGATGATCTGTAGAGATCCAACCCCTGCCATTCTGTGATTCTCTGATAAGTCTTGTCATTTAGAAAAGATTTTTGGAGAGTAGATATGTCTGTGAAAGTTGTGATCGGCGGCTGCCAAAAAGACAAATAGAAGCTTACAAACTAAGCAGAACAACACTAAAGGACAAGACAAAAAATCACCCCTTGATCACTCCAGTAGATTAAATTTTCAGTGCAATTCTGGTTCCCTCCATCATGAAAAGCAGATTGTGAAACTGGATAAAAGAATGCTAGGGGCAATGAGAGATATGGAATGGTTTCAGTATAAAGGAAGACCAAACAGAGTAGGACTTGCATCATCATGTTGAAGCAGTGCACTAACATCTTCATTTCATTTTTTTAGAATGGTAATTAAGAAAAAGAGAAAAGATGATCATGAGGAACCTGTACAGAAAAAGAAAAAAGTGAAGAGTAGTAGAAGCCAGACTGTCATTAAAATTGAGCAGGATATTCAAACTGTCATTAAAATTGAGGATGATGATGAGAATGAGCCAAAAACAAAGGTAAGGAAAAAGGAGAATTTAAAAGAAGATGAATGTTTATGCCAATTAGAACTGAAAAAGAAGAAGAAAAACAAGAGAAAGAAAGTTGTCTCTGAACTCCTGAAAGCAGCACATTCAGAAAGCTGCGTGAATGTAGAAGACCATCTGGATTCAGAACCACGAGAAGAATCAGAGCAACAAATTAAAGTTCACAAAAAGAAGAAAAAAAAAGTCCAGTGCCCTCCCTCCCTGTCACTGAAGAGTGATCAGAGTAGTGATGTGGAGCTTTCAAATCATCATACAGATGGGGCTAAGGAAAATGAATTTGCTTTTAAAAAAAGCAGAAAGCATGCTGCTTTGAATTTGGAATTGGATGGTGAAGTAACTAAGAAAAAAAAGAAGGCAGACATTTGTTGCTTTCCATCAGAGGACATCCAGGACGGCGAACATAAACAGCCTGAAAAAGTCTCTAAAAAACCACACAGGTACGATTCACAAGAAAAAGCTCTTATGGGCAAACCCCCCAGAATAGGTGTCGTCCAGAATGATGATGAGAGTTATGAGAGAAAGAAAAAGAGGAAGAAAAAGAAAGATAAGCCTGACTCACCAGTAGAGGATCAGGACAACATCTGTGGAGTTTCTGACAGCCTCTTTACATTAAGTGACTTCAGAAAAGTGCAAAGAAAGAATTCCGAGGAAATTGCAATGACCAATAGAGAGGGAGAGGACACTGCTGAGAACTTTGGAAGTAAGAGAGAGAGCAAGAAGAAGAGAAGAAGCAAAGATGTTTCTTCCTTAATATATGAAGATAATCAAGACTACAGTCACAGAGTTCCTCATAAGCATCTCCCAGCAGGGCAAGAAATTGAGCCTGAGGAAAAAGAGCTTTCTGGAAAAAAAAGCAGGAAGAATATCAAGAGTAATGAAGTCATCAAGAAGAAAAAGAAAAGGAAGCATCAGAAAGAGGAGAAGGAAATAACATATTCAAAAGTTTCTTTAAACAATGACGGTGCTTCTGAAAGCCAAAAAATAACGGTACTAGAAAGCAATAGAACAATGAAAGGGATTGAAACGGAGCGAGCTGAATGTGGCACAGAGGACATTGCAGACAGAGTGTTATGCAATAGCAATCATATGCTCTGTGACAGAAAAAGGAAAAAAGGAGAAAAAAATGTACCACAGGACTTGGCTGAAGAACCAGGTTCAAAAACAAATACAAGAAAGAATAAGATCAAAACAGAAGATGTGGCAGATGAGGCACTGGTAAGTTGTAAAGAAGAAGGGATCTTTGCGTCCTCCTAAGGAAATGAAAGTTTTTGAGGTAGACAATTGGCTGTTTTGCAAGCTGTTCTGCCTGTTCAGACCCTGAGGTTACATTTAGGTCAAAAGAGGCCTCCTGTGAGTTTTCAGAAGCAGGGTCAGCCCATCTATTGACTTGAGCACATAATAGTTGTGAAACACGGGAAAGTCTCTTTTAATGCAACTGCTGTAGACATCCAGTGTTTCAATTGTGAAAATGTAAGTATTACAACTAACAGCAAGTATTGGCACGAGAAGAAAACAGCTATATACGGTTGTAAGTGTTCTTGTGTCCCTTCTTTAGTTGCTTTTAGCAAAGTGGCAACACTCCTATAAAAAGGGGATTTTAATACCATATAATTTAACCTGAGCAAGTTGCTATCGCTGGCAGCATGAGTGTCATTCTTCCTTAAGCTTTTGCTGCTGGGATTGCATAGTGTTAAGAAGAAGGGAAATTTGGCCAAAACCTGTTCTCTAACTTGGACAAAACTTTAGAGAAAATAGTAGGAACCCTAAGTGTAGATTAGGCCTGGAGCATTGATCTATAAACTCTGATAGAAAAATACTAGAGAAGAACCTAAACACAATTTCTTAAGATATATATATAAATAGATATAAATAAATAGATATAAGAAATATATCTAGATAAGAAATAGATAAGAAAATAAGTAGATATAAGAGCTGTGTAAATATAACTGAAGTAACTGGAATTGTATCCAGGCTGACCATTAAAGGAAATCCCATCCTGGAATCTTGCAGTACTGCCCTTTCTGAGGTGAAACAAACAGGAAGAGGAATTGATGAAAGATTTGAGACAGAGGTTTCTGCTTTGGTTTGTTTGTTGTTTTGTGGGTTTCCCCCCCCCTCCCCCTAAAATTAGACTATTAAGATCAGGAGTTTATTTAAGTGTTTAAAGTTAGGACCTACTTTCCTAACCTCTGTTATCTCTGGGATAACAAACCGAGCTGTGAAATGCTCAGNAAGCATCTCCCAGCAGGGCAAGAAATTGAGCCTGAGGAAAAAGAGCTTTCTGGAAAAAAAAGCAGGAAGAATATCAAGAGTAATGAAGTCATCAAGAAGAAAAAGAAAAGGAAGCATCAGAAAGAGGAGAAGGAAATAACATATTCAAAAGTTTCTTTAAACAATGACGGTGCTTCTGAAAGCCAAAAAATAACGGTACTAGAAAGCAATAGAACAATGAAAGGGATTGAAACGGAGCGAGCTGAATGTGGCACAGAGGACATTGCAGACAGAGTGTTATGCAATAGCAATCATATGCTCTGTGACAGAAAAAGGAAAAAAGGAGAAAAAAATGTACCACAGGACTTGGCTGAAGAACCAGGTTCAAAAACAAATACAAGAAAGAATAAGATCAAAACAGAAGATGTGGCAGATGAGGCACTGGTAAGTTGTAAAGAAGAAGGGATCTTTGCGTCCTCCTAAGGAAATGAAAGTTTTTGAGGTAGACAATTGGCTGTTTTGCAAGCTGTTCTGCCTGTTCAGACCCTGAGGTTACATTTAGGTCAAAAGAGGCCTCCTGTGAGTTTTCAGAAGCAGGGTCAGCCCATCTATTGACTTGAGCACATAATAGTTGTGAAACACGGGAAAGTCTCTTTTAATGCAACTGCTGTAGACATCCAGTGTTTCAGTTGTGAAAATGTAAGTATTACAACTAACAGCAAGTATTGGCACGAGAAGAAAACAGCTATATACGGTTGTAAGTGTTCTTGTGTCCCTTCTTTAGTTGCTTTTAGCAAAGTGGCAACACTCCTATAAAAAGGGGATTTTAATACCATATAATTTAACCTGAGCAAGTTGCTATCGCTGGCAGCATGAGTGTCATTCTTCCTTAAGCTTTTGCTGCTGGGATTGCATAGTGTTAAGAAGAAGGGAAATTTGGCCAAAACCTGTTCTCTAACTTGGACAAAACTTTAGAGAAAATAGTAGGAACCCTAAGTGTAGATTAGGCCTGGAGCATTGATCTATAAACTCTGATAGAAAAATACTAGAGAAGAACCTAAACACAATTTCTTAAGATATATATATATATAAATAGATATAAATAAATAGATATAAGAAATATATCTAGATAAGAAATAGATAAGAAAATAAGTAGATATAAGAGCTGTGTAAATATAACTGAAGTAACTGGAATTGTATCCAGGCTGACCATTAAAGGAAATCCCATCCTGGAATCTTGCAGTACTGCCCTTTCTGAGGTGAAACAAACAGGAAGAGGAATTGATGAAAGATTTGAGACAGAGGTTTCTGCTTTGGTTTGTTTGTTGTTTTGTGGGTTTCCCCCCCACCCCTAAAATTAGACTATTAAGATCTGGAGTTTATTTAAGTGTTTAAAGTTAGTACCTACTTTCCTAACCTCTGTTATCTCTGGGATAACAAACCGAGCTGTGAAATGCTCAGACATTCAGTAGGTATTTATCTAGATTTTTACCTGCTTAACAACTTTTAAAACAGCTCGTTGGAAATCATTAGGAGCTTGGGTTTTATTTTCATAGGTAATGGAAAAATGCATTCCAGTTTTGTATTGAGAACTTTGCATACTTGGCTTGTTTAAAAGTCAAGCATTAGTTTATAAAGCATCATTGAAGAATTTTGTCAAGTAGGGATGGAGCTGCCTCTGAAGCACATTTCATGGTGTGCCTTGCTTTGTTATGTGCTTATGTATGCAGTTTCTTCATTATCTGTGGAAACCTGGCAGCTTTCAGGTGTCTAGTGCTAATAATTAAATACAGATTTATGTAAGCAGGTTCTTCATGGAGACTCAAATGCAGGCTTTGTCCACAAATGTTTGTGTTGGGAGTGTGTTTACTTACAAGTCATCAGGTGAGCAGACCTTTGGGGCTTTTTACTTAGGTTTCTCTTTTTGACCTTTCAAAGAACAAAGTGGTTTTATTGCTGAGGTATATTTTCTAATTAAATTGACATGTCCTTTTTGGGAATGGATTCTTGCAGCTGCTCACATTCTGTGAAGGCAAGATAAGCCTAACAATGACAGGTAAACTACCGTGACCAATTACAATGGAAAACATAGCAAATACTTTGTCAACAATTGAGGAGAAGGGTGTAGGGTGAGGCATCTTTTGTTTCTCTTTCCCTGTGTCCTTTAATTATAAAAAGTGCTTCAGGGAAATTCTCCTGAAGATTGAGAAGTCTGGGTAAATCAGTTCTAGAGAAGCAACAGTTCCTGCCAGGCCAAAGACATTGCTGTAATAAATGGCTGTTAATGTTGGTCTTGTATTTAACTGTCCCATAGTCCTGAAACAGTTTTTAGGCTACAGTGTGTCACACACACTGCTGCGTGGCTTGCAAAATCCTCTGTTGGGCTTATGCAGCAAGCAGAAGAGTGAGTTTTTAAAGATGTGGAGTTTTGAAGGTGTAGTGATACTTTACATCAATGATTGTTATTTTTTCCTCATTGGATGCCATTGCAGTCAACTTGCGCAGAGCGAGAAGGAGCAACGACTCAGTTTACTTCTTCAAAGTCATTTGCCTGCGGGTAGCATAATTCTACCACCTGTGCACATGCCCCCCTTCCAGAAAGTTGGAGGAAGATTGGCACCCCTCCAGAGAGGGTAATTTTTTGCCATGCAGTAGCCTACAGCAGGTCAGTGCGATGCTGTGAATTAGCAGGGATGGGGGTGCACCCTGCACCCTTCCTCCCTTCCCTGGCTGCCACGCACTCTTCCAGCTGAAAAAATACCTTGCAGCTGTTTGCAGAATCCTGTCACACCAGTTTTCCTGCTTGTTTTAATAGATCTGAAAAGACAGTACCAGGCCATCTAGAAGTAAATTGAGGTTTGGTTTTGTTTTTCTTTTCATCCAAGAGAATGAGCTCTCCTTATCACAGACAGGGCTCTTACATTTCTAATGCAGGATGTACTTGTGTGTGTGTGTGTGTGAAATCTGTGTCTAGAAAACGAGGTAAATCATTCATGGCTTTAAATGAAACTGTAAGCCTTCAGCAAATGGAATGGCAGTTTCTGCTGACAGAAGTATGTTACAAATCTTTTCCTTGTCTTAGTGTTCTCTGGCTATTTCATGCTTGGATTACTGTTAGCTGTATCAATAGATCTTCCTCTTGGCCACCTCTTCCAGGCTGGTTTAAAGCTTATGGCTTTAATTTACCACTATCCTGGACTTATTACTTATGCAGTTACATTGGATGCCCAAAAATCTTATCCTTATTACAATATCGGAAAAGAAAGGCTGAGGGCAGCGACCTAAAAATGACAGCAGAAGAGGCTGAAGGGCTGCACTTTGTGGAAGAGTTACCAGTATGTGGCTGCTTGTGGACTCTGCTACTGATGTGCCTCCTGCCATCCTGCTCATCCATTCCTGCCACAGCTGCTCTGTCTCCTCTCATCAGCTCCCCATTCCTGGCTCTCACAATGAGGTACTAACATGCTGTTAGCTGCCAGTATAGGAGACACACTATGTATGTGTCATGCTTTTCCTTGTGCTCTTTCCAAACTAGAACCTCCTTGAGGACCATCATCTACTCTACAAGATGGAGCACAATGCAGCTGCCTCTCGGGTGTTACTAGGTTTGGGTTTAGTTTTGGGGGAGAGTTGTTGTTGTTGTTGTTGTGGGGTTTTTTAAGTGACTTGAAGTGGGACCTACGTGCCTCAAGCTGCTTCTGTACCTTCAGAGGGGCTATTACCTCACTACCAATTTTTAATTGAATTTCACTCTTTCTGTCCCTTATTTCCAAGTTAAACATTCATGAAACAGTTTAGCTCGAAATCACCTTATCTGCAGGTGTTACTGTATGTGCCAGTGATGTTGGCAGGGCCATTTGAATATGTGCATTAAAAAAAAATACCCCTTGTCCTCATTGTTAAAAAAAGGAGATCTCTGCCATGGGGAGGAAAATCTCTGCGTACAAATACACAGGTTTAATTGTCATTTCCAGCTTAGATCTGTGTCTTCTTGCTCCAGAATAGTACTAGCTGTTACTGAATTAGAGTTTTGATTACTTTCTTGGTCAGAGCTGTGTTAATTCTAATTCACCAGAATGGATAAAAAAAAAATTAATAGAAACTGTTCTTCCTGTTTTACAGGAACTTGTGGATGCTGTAACTATTGTGAAGGAAAAGAAAGGAAACTGTGATGAAGTCAACATAGACAAGGTATGGTTTGCCTGAACTGTGTAAGGTTTAAAACAAGTCAGCATTGACATACAACATTTGTACCAGAAATCCTTACCTTGTTGCTCATTACTTTCCATGGGTTAAGTCCAAAATGTACAGCTCTAATCAATGTCAGAAGCTCCTGAGTAGCTTATTAGGTTAAATATAGGTTTCTTTGCCTCTCACTGATGTTGGCAGGTTCACTGTAGCTGTTACCTGCAGTTAGAAGATGAAACATACCTGGTACAGCAGTATGTTCATTGAAAATACCACTAGAAAATGTACAGGTCTCGTGTTGATTCTGTAAAAAGATCACATGCAACTTTTTCGTTGTCCTTGCAAAATTCTGAACATACTGTTTAATTCTTCCCTTCTCTTGTTATTGTGAATTACATTGTCATTTAAAACATAGAAGATGGTGTCTTGTGCTGTTTTCTCTGCATGCTAGGTGAGGCGGCAGGCTCTGCAAGAAGAGATCGACAGAGAATCTGGCAAAACTAAAGTTTTCAGTCCCAAAGTGGAAAGGGTATGTATGAACTTAGACCTGGATCTGGTGGAAATTGCATGACCCTGAGCGAGTTCTTGAAAAAAGCACTGCACACTTTTTTTGTATGTGAGTCAGGTACATGGCTTGGTACAACAGGCTTCCTTATAGTGTAACTTGAAGGCCGTGCTATATAACAAGTTTATACAGTCCCAAGAGAGTCTGGGAGCTGACCCCTGAACTCCAACAGCAGTTGGCATTGTATAGTGCTCTGATTCCCATCATCAGTCCTCAAAACCAACATTTGCTCTGATTCCTCTGGAGAATGACCCGTGACAAATTGCTACAGAAGCAATTTCTGCACACTGTGAAATAGAAATAGTTGTACGCTACAGATACAGCAGTCACTGAACCGGGAAGACTTCAGAAACATTCAGAAACAGAGGTGCACAAGGAAAGGTAGAAGGCATGTGTGTGGCATTTGCAGAGTCCTCTCCTACGTTGTTCTTCCACTTCTTTGAAAGATGATACTTTATTCTTGGCATCACAGTCAGTCTGTC
Source organism: Urocolius indicus (assembly GCA_013401255.1). NCBI lineage: Eukaryota > Metazoa > Chordata > Aves > Coliiformes > Coliidae > Urocolius > Urocolius indicus. The sequence goes on along the minus strand of WBNH01002470.1, from coordinate 71,161 downwards.
TTCTGACAGGTCTGCAGTAAGGTGGAGGAAACTGCTGCAGTGGTGTTTAGCAGGGGTATTAGAGTCAGGAGGAGAGAAACCTTCGTAGCAATTCTGGATTCTTGTTTCACAAGACTGCCAGTATGCCTAGAAAGTTGGAATATACCTCAGACAAATGCCAGAAACAACTCCTGAGGGTTTTTATGCAGTGGGAGGCAGACTGCAATAGCTCTGGAACTGCAACTATCTCAATAGTCACCGAAGTCACTGAGAAAAATTACTTTCTTGGCAGGGGATCTGAGTTCTTTGGTGCAGATCTGTCTCCTTTTAGTAGAATGCAGAAGAATAGAAGCTATAAAAACTTAATTCATCAGCTTCCCAGAGAGTGAGCTGGAAAAGCTGCAGCAAAAGCTGTGCATAGTGCCTGCCAGCAATTCACTTTCAGAAAATTACAGGGTTTGACAAGCCATAATGATTTTTGCATCTGTGCAGATGTCTCCCCTTCCAAGGGGAGGAGATGTATTTATGTGTACGTGGGCATGAGTCAGTGTCACAGACCTGGGCTTGTACAGCACATTGTCTTTGAGTGAGGTAAAAAATAACTGAGGTATTACAGATAGCTCTGGGTTTTTTTAATAGCAGGTATTTTGGCCTATGATAGTGAGTGATACTCCAGCCTTGCATTTTTTTTAACTTAAAAAACCTGCTACAGCTTGCCTGCAATATTGTGTAGCATGCTGTGTGTCATGTTGGCTGTCTAGTGGAGAATGACTGTTTCATGCAAGCTACAACTGTTCAGTTGGAAGGATTTCAGGCTTACGTAAACACACCACTAAATTCACATTTTCCCCTTTGATGTAGCCAGCTCAGTCTTATTTAGTTAATGATGAAACATTCTTCTGTTCAATATCACCCACAGTTTTAAAGAAAAAATTGGGAGCAGCAGTCATGCCAAAAAGAGTTATAAATGACTGCTTAGCTCCTAGTTATAGCTCAGGAGTTAAATAAGATCCTGAGATAACGAGGCCTGTTCCAAGGTGAGCCAAAAGTTCATCCAGTTTGTAAATCATGTGATGTATCTTGGGTTATCCACAAACAGCTGAATTCTGATTTTACTTGGACATTGCCTGTATTCTCTAGAAAGAGCCAGTGTCTGGACTAGATGATCACTAAAGGTCCCTTCCAACTCCTACCATTCTATGATCTGCAGGCAAAAGGAAAATCCTCAAGGAAGGAACTGGTTCAAAGCATGCAGTGAAAGGTGATTGAAAGAACAGAATACATTTAGCCCTGTTGGATAAGGGTATACCCTTGGTTTTTGTGCCTTTGCAATATTAACAGTAATTAGTGGGATGAGAATGCAAATGTTACTCAAAGCCTATGAGGCAGATTGAACACTGTCTCCAAAACTATCATAACACCACCGAGAACAGCAACTGCCTCACTAAGCAAGAGGAAAAGAGAACTGTACACAGTGGCAGACTGAATGAGGAAGATTGTCTTAGAATAGAAATATTTGGGCAGTATCTGGCTCTTTGAGCTAGGTAAATAGCATCCAGAGAGCAGAAAAGCCAAGATTCCTAAAGACAAAGGAGATTCTGAAAGTGCATTAAACCCTGTCTGCAGGTTAAATGAACTGAAACACTAATGAAGCTGCACTCATGCAGGGTTACGTTATTCTTCCATCATGTCCTTCAAGAGATACTACCCATGGAATGACTGCTTCCCAGCTTTGTGGAACCCCTGCCAGGTCTTTGAAGCTGTTTCTGTTCTCATGGTATACAGGCAGAAATTGTCTTCCTTGGTCTTGGTATTACTTGATATTAATGTTAACCTTCTTCTGCTTCACAGGACACAAAGTTTGGCCAGTGGAGCACAGCTGCATTTCAGAGCTCTAAGGAAGAAATGAAGTTTTTTAGACTGATGGGTGGCTTTAAACAGAGCTCTGGGCCTATCCAGAATCCCTCAGCAACTACAAACAAACCGAACATGGCTCTGAACAGGGAAGGGGAGGAGAAGTTACAGCAGGTGCTGAAGATGCAATTCGATAAAGCGATGGACTTGAAGCAACACAGAGGAATTGGTCTTGGATATCAACCTGCTGCCAACAAAAAAGGATACATAGACAAATACACATCTAGATCTATAAAATTTGAAGATTAAAACTGAAGTAATAAAAGGAATTAAGTTTCCACAGGCAACTTTCTTTTTACTTTCACATCTTTTTACCCAAAATAAACCAATACGTAACAAATCTGATTTGTGAGGCACTTGTAAGCACACGTTTCCTACTGCATACGGCAGGTTGTGTGGAGCCGGGGCCTCACTTCAGCTAAACAGTAAGTTTTTGAAACTTTTCCAATGTTTTCTACAAGGGCATAGCCAGCCTCCTTCAAAGGCTGAAGATAAGTGGGCAATGCCTGCAAGAAATCATAACCTAATAAATTTTTCTGAAATGCTGATTTCATAAACTCCTTCTTAGCGACACCTTTAGTGCTTCAGCAGGATTTTAGTGTTCTGTAAAATCTTCCAAGGTTTCTACACTCAGTGAGTGGTACAAAGTGATGGTGCTTTGCTTTGAAGAAACACTACTGGTCTGCCTACAGATTTAATGAGGGGAGGCTTTATCTCAAAATAGTTTCTTAAATATTACCATCTTTGTTACAATAATGAACAGCATTGAACCTCCTCTGTATTTGAACTATGCTCTGGCAGTTGGGTTTTCAAGCAGCAGCTGTTATCTGTAAATGAAGGCAAATGCTCTCTGGATAGCAGCACCAAATATGTGGATCTAGACTTCCTAAATTATAGAAAGCAAGGTCATTTTAATGATGTGTTTACTGAGCTCGTTATACATCAATCTGAATGATATTTCTAACATTTGTATTTGAAACAACCTGCTCTTTTCAGTGGCTTTTTCATAGGAGTACAAAATATGAGACTGCATTGATGGATGTCGTGCTCAGAATTTAAAGCAGTCTGCCAGGGTCTTGCTTCAAGTTACAAAAAGAGAGTGAAAAACTCATGTATTCTATTGTAGGCTGTGCCATTTGTTACGGGAGATGGTGGTGGTAAGTTTTAGCGTAGCTCTGGTTTTTGAACAGAACAAGGTGACCAACTTCTAGCAGCCTTCCAGTCCCTAAAGGGGCCTACAGGAATGCCAGTGAGGAACGTTTTACAAGGATGTGTTGTGACAGGACAAGAGGCTTCAACCTGAAATAAGGGAAGTTCAGATTAGATGTAAGGAAGTTCTCTCCTGTGAGGGTGGTGAGGCTCTGGCACAGGTGCCCAAAAGGCTGTGGCTGCCCCATACCTAACAATGTTTAAGGCCAGGCTGGATGGGGCTTGGACCAACCTGGGCTAGTGTCCCTACCCATGGGAGGAGGTTGGGAGGAAATAATCCTCAAGATCTCTTCCAACCCAAACCCTTGTATCATTTTGTGATCTTTTATGTCCATGCCTGCTGTAGTGTAATTGTGGTGCATTTGCAGGGGAACCCCAACCCCCAGAATTGAGTCACTGACTCCACTTACCCAGCACATTGTCTTTCTGCCAGGTGATCAATCTTTTTGATAAGATCACATCAATTGAATTACTACATTTCTTGCTCTTTTACACCATAGCCTTGTCCCATGGACTGCTCTGTCTGGAAGTGGCTGCCTCCACACTCAACAGCAACTGACTTGGGCAACTCCTGAGGAGAAATGAAAATTGTGCAGAGGCTCCAGCTTAAGGGGTTGCCATGAATCCATTCCCATACCTGGGAAGAGGGGAGATGCTGAACCACTTCTTGCAAAGTTCTGGATTTGTCTTTAAGGAGAACATCTCCTACAAAGTGTCATTTAAAGCCACTGCTACCTCAGAGTGAGGCTGGTTTGCACCAGTGGCCTCAAAGCTCAGTGACTGGCTTCAGCTGGCTCTTCTAGGCTTTGTCTGTTGATTTACTTAAATTCTGAAGTGAAAGTTGTTTTCTGATTTAAGACAAATGCTGAATTCATGCCCTCAGCTATTTACCTGGCAAAGAAAAGAACACAATAAGTAAAGGAAGAGGTAGGAAAATGTCAACCAGTGACTTTATTTAGGAGGACAGGGAGAGCATATACAGCTTTCTGCTGCAGAGCTAGTCTTGGATAGAGAGTGGTTGGTCTTGCACTGCCACTGATAAAGATGCTGAAGGCAATATTAACTCTAGCCTTGCCTTTGGATATGGGCTCTTTTTCCCATCCAGAATTGCATAATGTGTAATAATCAGTGTGTTGCTTGACTATAGCTTTGTGAATATATCTTGATAATACCGTGCACATGAAAATGTCACAGTTTGGAAACATACCTGGGGAAAAATAGTCAGGTTTTCCCAAACAGATGAATGTGGTCTGGCCTGTGTATTTTCTATATAGGGAAGAAAGAAGAGGTCTAGAATAAGCAAAGTGCTTTAACTAAAAGTAATTTTGGGTCTAACATGGAAGCAAGCCAAAAGCAGTTTATTAGAGTGGCTGCGTTAGCTTCTAACCTAGATGTTTAGAGTTTGCTCCTGCTAACTAACCAGAGCTTTCTTCCTGCCATTAAGCTATTTTTGCACTAATAAAAACAGCAGTAAAATGTTTGATAACATTTCTCATGGTGGTCTCACATCAATGAAGAAACCAAAGTTGTGGTGTGTTCAAAAGGCAACAGGCAAAACTAGGTTCCTGCATGAGGAACAGAAATGGCTGGGACATTTGTAAGCCTGCTGTTAAGAGTTTCCATTTTTCAGAACCTGGAGCAACTCCACACTGGGTTTAGAGCAGCACATTTGCCCCCAGAGGGTGATTTCTGCCATACCACAGCTGCTGAGTGTGACCCTCTTGGTGGTTTAAGAGAGCTGAGAGTTTAATCCCACTTACCCAGTTGGTTTATGTTTCTAGACCCAACAGGAAGAATCATCCACATGCTGTTGAGAATGTTTTGTGCAGCTGCAGCAAGAAGGAAAGCTGAAGCAAAGTAGGACATGATAACATGTTGTACTGTTGTTTCATTATCTATGTGCAGTTTATACAAAACTATTTAAGGAAAGATAGCATCATTAAAATGGTTATACACTAAAGGTGGGAAAGGTTCTGCATTAAGTTGATATTACTTTGTAAGTATCTTGTATTCCTGCCATTTTACTCATCTTGCATATTTAGTCTGTACAGGACCAAAGGGTCCTGGTTTAGTTCTTTACAACCTTCACACAAAATACATATTTTAGATGTTCTCTGCTTCAATAACCACCAAGGAGGTGAAAAACATGTAACAAGAATGGTTTAATAATTTTGAATGGTATTTATTATCAGCTTGCTAACTCCTCAACTAGATGGTTCTATCCAGCAAAACTGATTACGTGTTTAGCTTTAAGAAAATAAAAACATTTTTGTGCAAAAATATATCTTAATATCCACATAAGGATTTAGATCATTAAAATACTAAGCCAAAGCAGCAACAGATGAAAGGGTTCAACATGATTCCTTCCCGTGGGACAGAAGTAGTGAGAGTGAAATTTCATTAGGTGTAACAGCAGTACATGTAAGTAAATTCCACAAGGGTGATACATTTGTGTATGCAAAGAAACTCACCCAGAACAAACAGATGAGCTGCAAATTGCTTTATTCAGTGATAGTGTACTTTGTGAATATAGAGTACTTTGCATACATTTCCATTTTCCTTTGCAGACAGCACTTAAAAGATTCCTTCCATTTCCCAGACTGCCATTGAACTAAAATGAAAGCATAAACATGTCTGTGAAAATGTATTGTAGAAATTAGAACAGGAACACCTTGTCCATTTTTATCTTCTGCTGGATCTGACCAAGCAAATGTTGGCAGCATCTCAAAGCAGGAAGCCGACTTGGTAAGATTCCTGTATTGAAATGCTGCTTTCTAAACAGAAGAAAGACTATTCTGCAAGTGGGATTCTGCAAGTGGGATTCTGCAAGTTTGGAGGCTGTGAATTGATCTTTGCAGTTAATCTTCTTCCTTTGTTGCTAAAATGACAACAGAGTAGGATTTCTAAAGGCTTTTGCCACCACAGAGGTTCAAAACACTCTTTACTGAATCTAAATCAGCATTGAAAATGAGAGTACAACGGTAAAACTGGAAACAGAAATTCTTGTTAAATTATTGCACTCAGAACAGTTTTACCTTTACCTGTGTCCAAGTAAATCTGTTACACTAAGGAAAAATACACTGAACTCCTCCAGTCAAAATCTAGATCAGTCACTTTTGGCCTGGGCTACATGCGCTGTTGTACAGATGACTCCTTGGAAAAGAGGCATTTATCAGGTCCTGGTCTGCAGAGGAAGCCGAAGGGCCAAGTCTGTGAAGTGACTCATTTCAGGTTGTTTGCTTCGCCTCTTGATGTACTCCAGTGTTTTCACCTGAGTATGAAAAGAAAGATAATTTGATATTTTTAATGTCTCTGCCTTTTCTCATTTGACAGGCCATAATTTAATCTCCCTGGACACGTTTTAGTAGATGCTGTCATCATTTTTCCTCAGTTTCACTGACAACATGAACATTTCTTACTCCAGACCTCGTTATCGTGGGTTTCTTTCTTAAAGCTCTGCAATGGCCACTTTCCAAGCTTACACCATGCAGTTCCTCCACTGAATAAAAATGCTGTCTATCTCTTAGTTTTCTGTACTGAAAAAAACTCATTTCCAGGTTCCTTAATTTATGAAATACATTGAGAAGAGCCAGAAAAATACAGAACCACTTAAAGTAAGAGAAGCTGCTCATTCATTGAGAAGCAGTTAAAAAGTGAGGTTGGGTTTTGTTGAATGTTTTTGTTTTTTTTTAAATTGTTTCTTTTAAAGAGAGCTAAAGAAGCTGGGTATACTCAGATCAATAAAATGTTACTTTTACCCAAATGAGGAAGTGAAAAAGATCTTAAGAAATAAAATTCCCTGCAGTGTCTCTCTTACCATAGTCTTGGTGTCAGCAAAGCCATGTTTCTGAGCGAGATTCCAGAGATTGACCGAAAGCTGGTTGAGTTTGTTGTTCCGTAGGTCCCCATGAGCTAGAATGGTGTTAAAGAAGTAGAGTGCCAGCTGGCTCTGTCGCTTTAGGGTCTATAATGAAAATCAAACAGAATTCCTATGTTACCCTATAGTCATGCCAAAACACCCAGCATAACCTTGCTGGCTTCTCTGAACCCTTAGAAGCACAACAGGCAGATGCTTATTTGTCAGCACTCATCACAGACACAAGAATTCAGGCAGTTTTCATGTTCCATTCAAAATATAACTAGTGGTAGTCATGAATCAACCTAAGTTGCTGTAAATAACAATTAGACAAGATTCCTACGCCTGTAGCACTTTGGCACAGCACAGTATGTAGCTCTGACACAAGACTCCCTGCAATTGCATAGAAACCACCCTCCCACCAGCCAGCCTTGCTCTTGTATCACCACAGCTATGTGTTTTTCAGAGAGACCACTGTCATCAGTCTAGATAAATGTAACTTCAGGCTATTTTCAGCAGTCTATTCTATTCTTCTTTATTTAACTAAAGTTGTCTTTTTACCTACTGTTCTTTCACTGGAGCTTTGGTGATACCAACATATTTGCACCATATTTGCAGGTATTTACCCTATAATTGCTGAGGAAGGACCCTGAGGAAGTAGTTTATTGTGGAGGAACACCATGCCCTTCAGTCTCTGTGAAGAAGTTCTGGGGCACCAGACAATCCTGCACTAAACCTACAGGGTGCTACCACCCTCGTCTGGGGTGAGATAATTAAACCAGGAGTAATTAAAATGCTTTAGCAGATTCTGCTTATTCCTACAGAATAAGGCTAAAAGGTTGAATTATTAATGGATGCATTTGAGATACTGTATTTGTTTATACTGCTTTGCTGCAGCTGTCCTTTGGTTTTTACTCAAGAAAGACCACCGGCAGAAGCATGGCTCCATCCTACACAGAAACCACAGCAGCAGAGTAGTAGATAAAACTGTCAGCTAAGCACCTCAGTTAATGAACTTAATACTTCAATTCAGCCCTTTTTCAGTTCAGTGCTTCCTGGGGTAAATACAGCTAAAATACAGCATTACATCCTTGTCATCCAAATCTAGATACTCCTAAAGAAAGCTAGGACAGCCATCTTTGCTTTTCCTTAAAAGCTCTCACGTGAAGCCCTTTGGGAACCTTTTAACATCTGTTAGTTCACTCGAAAAGATCATGCATGAACTGTGTGTGGGCAGAGCAGGTGCTCAACCCCCTCATTACACAACTGTCCTAACATGGGATAAATGAAACACCTAGCACCAACAGCAGCTGACACAAACTATTTGGTAATAAAAGGAAACCATGGTTAAAGAAAACACCAAGAACCAAACTGCAGCTGGGAGCTCACGTACTAAACAAGAGGACATGTATCCCCCTATCTCGCCACTAGCACACTGAGATAGTCAGAAGAGAAAGTGCTTTCTTTAGGATATAATCCTTGAAAGAGCAGTCCAGAACCTCTCTCTAGAATACTCAGAGTCTCAATGACAGCTTCTGCTGGCTCAAGGTACAGTAACACACCTCTGGTTAAGGCAGGTTGAAACATTTTGCTCCTAACTCTGTACTGGCACCACGGTAAGTTGTTCTCTCTTTCCAAGACCTTAATGTATTTTTTTAAAGCTTTCAATAGTCACAGTGCTGCTCACATCAGTTTGGTTTCTCTCCAGAATTAATCCAATAAAAATGTGCTCCACGTGGAATCTGTGGTTCCTGGAGGACCAGACCATACTTTCCAAAGCCTTGCTCGATAATCTTGCTGTAGGCTGCAGAATCCCAATCTACTTACTTTGGTTTCCACATTTACCAAGTATCTTACAAACATGCAGAAACAATGTTCCCAATTGTTGTGGTTTGAAACTAATTCTAGTCTTTAAACTCTACCAACATGCCCAAGACAGTGGTGTCATAAAAGGCTTAATCTGGGAGCTAGGACTCTAACTCCAGAAGTGGAGCCACAGTTCCTCACTGCAATCCTCCCATCCTCCACACCCTGCAATGTATTCTGGAAACTGCAGCAGGTCAATTCTCTGGCCACCCTCCTCCCGAAGAGGAACATAATGTTTAACCATCTTTAGAAAATCTTAGCCAAGGACACAAAACTGGTCAGGACAAGGAACCTCTTCTCAATTCAAAGCATACCCACACAGACAGAACTGTGTCCAACTCTGCTTCTAGTTCGGTATTCAAACCCATGTGAAATTGACTGAACTTTCAGTAAGTTTATATAAACTAAAAATCAGATGTGTTGAAAGGAGAAGCCTCAAGAGCATACCCAGGAATTTCTTCCCATTGCTCCATTTTTCATATTTGTTATTAAAAGTCCAGTGTCTATGGTACATGAGAAGACTGCCATCCTAACACTGCATTGCCAAGGACACATGCTCCTAATGTTCTGGATCAAAAGTCATGTTTGACTAAAATACACTCCATTTGGACAATTATCACTGAGTTGCAAGGGGCAAGGAATTTAATTTCTAAGAAACCTGGAGCATAAGCTTAGTCTTCCACCCACACAAAGGCTGAGAGGATTCACTGATACAAGCTCTCATGACCACAAACAGCTTGAACTTCACAGAACTGTCCAGAACTGAAAATTTCCATTCCAACACTGTCACATAAATGAAGCATTCTCTAATATTGTGAAAAGACCACATTGTGTTAACAGAAGATGCATTGTTCTCTTCTAAATTAACATTTTGGTGAAAGCATTTTATTGTGAGCAAAATTGATTTTTCCTTTCTAGCTTTTAAAGGAAATGAACCAATAAAAATGAAGCAGCATCAGGAGGTTGTTCGTTTAAATGAGCAGCCAAGATGATGAGGAATAAAAGGTCACCAACACCAAAGCAATCCAAATCCCACAGTGATTTTATGATGGGTTCTACTTCAGCACTAATTGAGGTTTCTTAGACAATATTCTTGTCGTCTCTCTTTCCTCAGTCACAACAGCTTCCTCAAAACTCAAAACAATTATCTACATCTCTCATGGACATTTTACCCAACATAAATAAATAAATCACAGACTCTCAAGGGCTGGAAGGGACCTCAAAAGATCATCCAGTCCAACCCCCCTGCCAAAGCAGGACCACCTAGAGTAGGTCACACAGGAACTCATCCAGGTGGGTTCTGAATGTCTTCAGAGAAGGAGAGTCAACAATCCAAAATGCTCCTCCTTTGTAAATAACGACGGACAGAGGAGTAAATCCAAGGCCACAGAAGCACAGGTAAGGCACAAGGACCTATATCCATGCTGCTTAGCTTTAAATCCAGATTTCTATGCAACTACTGCTTCAGTGACACAACACAGGATCTCATTACTCAAAGTATTATACTTGAAGGCAGAAAAAATAAGTGCCTTTCAGAAACTAGAGATTTCAAGCCCATGAACAGTCCCACCCACGTACTCCATGTAGGAGTCAGATGCAAAAGATTTTTAATATACAAAGCACAGTCCTAAACACTCTTAAAAATCTCCTTCCAATACCTTCTTGAACATTCCTAGCTGTGCAAGAATGGTTGTTTTCTGTTGTTACTGTTCTGTAAAGAACTGCTGTTCACTGTGGTGACATGTTCAATGATGCAGAGGCATTCGAGCAAAGGATTTCTTCACCTTGCATCTCTACAGTTCCTCAAGGAAGAAGAACAGAATAGCGAAAGCAGAGAAAAAGCTAAACTTGGCATAGCATCCTCCAAATATGTATCACTTAACACATTCTGTATTGGCAAACACTACAGGCTACTGTGCAAACAGGCTATCTAAACAAATCTTTCAAATTCATCATCTTCTGCCCTCCCTTTTCAATCTACAAGCCACAAGATTTCTATCAATATTCAGCAGCTTAGTAAGGGCTGATCAGGGGGTTGTGGTGGAGTTCAACCTCAGAAACAAGTACTTTAGTAAAACCATAAGTTCTCATTGCTTCAGTAATACTGAAAACATGAGTCACCTGACTTTCACATACAATCCATTAAGCTCTATTTGATCTCTCAGAGCCTCTGAGAAATCCAATAAGCTGCCTAGAGTCTTGTTTAATTTATACTGAACAAATACAACCCTGTACAAAAAACAAGGTAAAGCCAATACACCTTTTCCTTCCCTCTGCACCTCTCTCTTTACTTCAATCTAAGTGTCTGAGGTCCAAAGATTTTACCAATTAAAGGCAGTTTATGTTGTATTTTACCTAGTAACAGACTATGAATTCTCACTTTGCCCATTACAGAATTCGATGTTTCAGGCTTCTGTTAACTTGAAAGAAAATATGGTTTCTTTGCAGAAGAGAGAAAGCTGTCAGCCAGGAGAAAACAACAGGAACACGGACATGGAGCAGATTTTTGACATAACTATACTGCAATCAAAGGAGTAGCTGTGGCACTGATTCTCTTATCTTAGGCCAGTAATTGCAATACCAGCAGCTTGAAGCTCATTACAGTCAGAAAGACTCTCATAAGTAAAAAAGAAGTTATCCCACACTGAGCACTGTGTTTCTGTAACCAGACGACACCAGGAACCGAGCCAGTTAATTTAAAGCTAACTCTAAGCTCGTGGTGCTGCTCTTCAATCATCATCCTGTCCTTTGGTGCACAGCCCATAGATACCACAGAGTGCACCAGAGGAGCCTCCACTGCTTGTCAGTTCCATCAGACTGCCCACATGCAGCACACAGCTAAGCAGGTAACTTTAGCCTGCATCTTAAAAATGGATTATAATTGCTACATGATCTCTTTCACATCATTAGGTCTCTCCACCACAAGTCTGCTTACGTGACCGACTCACTTTTTAAACAAGTAAAATGACTTAATTTCCTCTTTTGTAAAGTTCCTGGAGCTTTATAAGACCATTGCCTGGTCACAAAGGTACGCCATTTATTCAATTCCAAAGTAATTTTGGTTTTGTGTTGAGCCAAGATAAGTAAGAACATACCTCTTCTTTTCCAAGGGCTTTCAGATGATCCAGGATCTGTGCTATCACTGTTTCACACAGTTTATTAATTTCAGCCAGGAACTTGGAGTCTCCACCATAGAGGGTATCATTGGAATCAACTGCAGAGATAAATTCAAGCTTAAGCCTTGCTAAAGAGCTACGCATTTGTTTGCTACTGAAAACACTAGCTATATAGGGAAGGCCAGATTTGAAAATCATAAAATCACTCTCCTCCACAAAACACAAACACAACAATTTTGTTTAAGTGCCTACCACTTGGTTGCCTACTATGTTCTCTTGATTTTGGAAACAAAACACTGAAAGGAATCTTCTAGCTTAAAGCCAGACCTGTATTCCTGGATGCAGACAGGTTCAAAAATATCCGTTGGACTTTGCAAAGCAACATATAGTGTCAATTTTAATTGTTTCCACAAACTCCTTGCTCTCATCAGTTTAGAAGAGTATGGCCATCCTCTTCAATGGCAGCAGGACTGGGCCAAGCAGTTTATGTTTTACTTGCCGAAAAGATTTTCAAAGGAAACTGGATTTTAATTTCATTTTTTTTCTTTTCCTAAAATAAAACTTTGATAACCTCAAAGTCGTGGGGAGAAATCCAGAATGTGTATTTTCAATTGCAAAGACCTTGAAGGACTTTCTGGAGGGAGACACAGCTCTTGAAAAATTTTACAGCTTTTACCATTGTGATTTTAAACATGTGTTTTGCCCTCATTCATTTATAAAGTTTTGTTAAGAAGCTACAAGGAGTGAAAGAGAAAGCAGATGAACCACATTTCCTCACAGACTCTGAACAGCAGATTTACTATCGAGTAGTCATTCAACTGACAACTATTTTCTGTGCTGCTAAGTCCAAGAGATATTTTGTCACGGTTGATAGCTCTGACAGACTGTTCACCAGAAGCATTGCAGAATATATTCCAGCCTATCACTTTGTGAAAGTCCTGTGCAGCTAAAATAAAAAGCCAAACTAGCTTGGCCTCTCAGACTAACTGATCTTGCTAGTACACTTTAAAAGACTCAATTATTAGTAACATCTCTATGATTAGGAGGGAAACAGTCACATTTTACAGCAAATAAAAATATTGCTACACAAAGACTAAAGCCATTTTATAAAATGCAAAGCCTTTACTTTTTTTTTTTCCTAGCTCTTCTGAAGGGTTTTGTAAGTTACCACCACAGTTTCCAAACCTGAAAGCCAGCCTTCAAAGCAGCAAGACTGTGATTTAAAGAATGAAAACATTACACTCTGAAAACTGGAACTGTTAATAAATGTGAAAGAAACAACAAGTATTAATGAAGTTGATATTTTAGACTAAAAGAAAACCCTCCATATGTATGAAGTCCTAATATTTCATAGAATCATAGAAAGGTAGGATTGGAAGGGACCTTTAGAGATCATCCAGTCCAACCCCCCTGCAGAAGCAGATTCACCTAGATCAGGTGGCATAGGAACGTGTCCAGGTGGGTCCTGAAGACCTCCAAGGAAGGAGAGCCCACAAGCCCTCTGGGGTTGTGAACCATTCATTTACTTGAATAGTTCAGTTCTCCAGGAATAAACTAAGTAAATCACTCTGCAGATTAATTTTAAAGAACAGACAGTACATCTGTTCAGGAGCCCTCTGCTGTGATTATTTTAAGTTACAATATCTGGAACTCTATAGGAAAATCACTCATTCTGTAAGACTGACTACCATAATCTTCATTAATTAAGTATGGTACTAATACAATACTACAAATTGCATGGTGGACAACAAGGGTCCAGAGCCTCCATTACATATTACCTTTATCTACATGGTAGATAAATGCTTCTTGAGTCATTGCAGACAGCAGATGCAAAACATTGGTATAAATCTTGACTTTGTCATCGCTGTTATCCTCCCAAGTATAATCCTGGATCACATTTAGTAATCCTCGCACAAGAAACAACACTCCTTGTTCTGGATGGTCCTACAGGAAAGAAAAAAGACAAGTCAAAACTAACAGCATAACAACCCCAAAACAAAAATGGGGTTATTTGCCATCATTCAGGGATTTAGAGTCACAATACTAGCTCTACAAAAAAACCCAAAAGCTACAATGTAATTAAAGCTGACAACTACTTTTCTTAAGTGTGACTCCTGCAATTACTTCAAGGAATTTGTTCCAGTTTCCTTCTAAATTGCCTCTTTGACCTATAATCATAACCTTGATCTAAGCAGCCTCCACAGACAAACTTTGAAGTGCTTTGTTTTCTAGTCATGGAGAAGTAGTACAAAATTAATTGTCAGCTTCTGAACAGCTAAGCCTCTAGAACACACTGGGTAGGGTTTCTTATTATTAAAATAATGTCAGTAAACTATAGAAGCAGTTGTATTACTCATCTAATTATGAGTTTTAGAAGAACACCTACACTGGAAAGTCAAAGTTACAGACAATCAACAATCTTTTAATAAGGAAGGAATATGAAGGCATCTGCTTTCCATAAGCTAAGAGTTTTTGCAAGTAGTTCTAATACTGCACGTAGTTTATTTCAAGGTGGCAGTTGGTGCAAAGATACCAACACACATAGGAGAAAATACAGTCCACTGAGGACATTCCTTTCTGGTCATCTAGCCTGTAAAGTAAACAGGTGAAAATATTATGGAAACTAATTTCTGAATCCTGGTATCTCATTGTTATTCTTCATTACTGAACCCGAAAGGTTGTATCTCCCTCCTTCCATCATTTGTTAGTGATGTCAGTCACTTCTCTGAGCAACATCCAGTTCTGACATAGCTTTCCTTCAAAGTCTTACTTCTGCAGCCAGTGGATGGCAACCAGCCCTTTGCCTACCACCACAGCACCTCCACACTGTTGAACAAGCATGGCTTGGGAGACAACTTCCACTGGAAAAGGGAGAATCCACTGCTCTGATTGATGAGGATGTGGACAGCACTATACTGTGTGCTACTTCACCAAACGTAGTCAAAGAAAAAAGGAAGGAGGATACCACAAGGAATGTTTTAGTGTAGAGGAACAACCTACTTTCTCCAAGAACAAATGAAACAAACCTCGAACTATTCCTTTTTTGAAATATGTCATGATACTAAGCCAACCCTCTCTGGGAAAGAAGAATTCTCTCACAGAGGGACAGAGCTGTTAACAGAGGGAGGTAAAATTTTCAAGCATTAGGTTTCCACTGCAGTGACATCTTGAGACCCAGAGGTCTGTGTTCCTTCTCCAAAGTCAACAAAATACCTTGGCTGTATAAGTCTTATCTCAGGCCTTCCAGATTAAATTACTTTTTTTTCCTCTCCCCCTTTTAGCTATAGCTGAAAATATGAGGAGGACCATTACATACATAGCTCTAAACTCGACAGCTGGTTGAAAATTGGAAGGGTGTAGAATGGTACTATTTAGTGAAATATGCATCAGAAGAGGAAAGTTATGCTAAAACAAATCTTCTAATTACTGTTTTCATTCAAAAGATTAGGCAACCCATAACAAAGTAACTGAAACTGATAGAAAATAGAGCTCTGTTTTTCCCCTCCTTGGGTATTAAGACTTCATAAGGGCTCAGCTAAAATACCAAGGGTCTATTAAAACAGTAAATGATGTTTATACAATTACATGACAGTGAGACTTCACTGTTTCTCACATCCAATTAAGTGCAAAGTGCTACTGAGAGAGGTAATACTGCACCTCCAGCACCAAATAACTGTTCTGCCTCCACACTTTGCATTGGGGTGAGTGACTTTGCAGTTGATAAGCAAACTGGTTCAGCTTGCTCATGGAAAACTGGCAACTCCATGTCCAACTCCCAAAAGACAGAATCTTTTCACAGAATCTCAAGGGGTGGAAGGGATCTCAAAAGATCATCCAGTCCAAATCCCCTGCCAGAGCAGGACCACCTAGAGTAGGTCACACAGGGCATCCAGGTGGGTTTTGAATGTCCCCAGAGAAGGAGACTCCACAACCCACCTGGGTAGCCTGTTCCAGTGCTCCCTCACACTTACAGTGAAGAAATTAAGACTACTCTACTCTAAATTTTTTAAAATGGAAGTCAAGGCAATTGACTCCCCTATGTGCTATTCATACACATCTTACCGGAACAACTAATAACGTAGAGAAAAAGTTGCACAGGAATTCCAGCAGGAAGGCATCAGAAGGTCGCATCTTTCCATCCACACTGATCATTTTTGGCACTTCAGGAACAAGGCTCACTGCAGCTTTGAAAAAAGCATCAGCTACAAAATAAAAATACATTTGCTGTATTATCACTCCAGCTGTGACAGCAATCATTGGATCACACACACGACTGCCTCGAGCTTGTTTCCAACAGACTACAGTAAATGAACAACTCCAGACTCAGCAGCCAAAATCTGTGCTAGTTCAAGAAAGGTTGGTTTTTTTGTAAGAAACTCCCATGTCATTCCAGACTTCTGGAATTACGATTCTGTTTCTTTGCTTAACAAGAGGACAGCATCGATTCTATAATAAGCAAACTGGCACATGATTCAAGTATATTGCATACATCATTAAAATTAGCATATTATTCACAATTGAATTATATGAAGAAAGACTTACACCAGGAGAATGGGTAAGCCAAAGTGGGTAAAAAAATAATGCTATCTTGTTCACAGATTCATGCACAAAAGGCTGTTAAAGTTACATGGAAATACAACTTCATTTCCTTAAGTACTTACAGTTATTAAAAGGAAAATGCTACCAATGTACCAGAACCTGAGGAATTGCTGGTTACTCAGATGAAATGATTCTTTCCAACAATCACAATACATGAATTACATAACCCATCCACCATTATGGCCTCAGCAAAATAGCTTTTAAGAAGTTTTTTTGTAATTATTATGTCTCCCAACAATCCAAACAGTACAACACTTATTCCTCAGTTTACTAAGTTAATACTCACAAATTTAAAACAACACTATTTTCCCTCGTACCCTGGAAGAACTCCTCTATATGCTAAGAGTTCATAAAAGAATTTGACAGAAACATTCTTTTGCACTTTCTTGGCTACATTTCAAAATACACAAGTATTCAAACCCATTCAAGTTCTTCAGCCATACACTTCAAAGCAGCTTTCAGAATTAATCCTGTATCTTTATTTGACAGGAACAGAAGACACTAAAACAAATTTTAGCAAGGAGAGAAAGAGAATTCTTGGTGAAAGCCAAGAGGTGTTACATGGCTGGGATGGAGATACCACTGACAGGCATGCATGGGCATTTCCAGGAGTGCAGCTTGCTCTGGAAAAATTCATTTGAGTACATGAGACTCCAAGCAAATTCGCTAAATATAGTACCAACTGATGTCTAATTTAAGCTTATGAGGAATACCAGGGAAACATGTGCTTTGGAAAAACTCTAATTCTGACTCTTACTACTTTTCAGCAGACAAGTGTTCAAGCCCCTCTGAACTCTTCAGTGCTTTGAAGACAAACCCCTTCAGTCAAGCATCATACTTCATTTTATTCTGCATATTTATTTTGAGGTGAAGAATGTTTTTATATTGATTTCAAACAACATAAGTTTATACAACCAACCCAAAGGAAAGCAAGTATTCTTTCTCTGAGTTTTATTAGAGGAAGGCAGGCAGCAGCAGATGTTCATTCTAGCACAAATAAATGAATTGCTGTCACTTCCACAGTTGTCTCAGCAGAAAAGTGTGTGCCCCCCCATCACCATTTAATAAAACGTGACCAGAAATGTGATAAAAAAAGATGTCTCAGAAAATAGTCTGCATACCAAAGTACTCATGTCTGTGCAAAGAATACTCCTGTCTTCTGAAGTTATGAAATAACAGGACAGGAACGACCTGTGCAGCAATCCATCTCCACAATGAAAGAGAAGAGCTACAAAATGTCTCACCTGAATTTACTGCCTGCTCTCCCAGCATCCAGCGTCCTAGACACTCTCCTCTAAACTTCTGCCACAGTAAAAAAACCCAAAACCTCACCATGAATAACTGCAATTTGATTCAATTTACTCTTCTTGATCTCCTGCTGTTGCTGTGAATGAGAGCTGCCCTCTCACCTGGTTAAGCACCTCCAGTGATACAAGCTCCCTCATCAGAGCCGCTCGCAGGAGCAGCATGCCCAGCTCCTCTGCAGGTGGCTGTTGCTGGCAACATGGAGAGACCCATCCACACCACAGATACCTCACCAGGCCCTGCCCTTGCTGCAACAAGCTCCTCTATGCTCCCATCTTGTCCTTTCCTACCCCTACACCACCACACAGCCGCTGCCTCCCCACCGCTGCTGTGCAGCTGCTGTCCTCCCACCACTGCCACAAGCTCACGTTCCACGCAACCTCTCCAGACTGTTGCTGTCTCTTGCCCCCACACTTCTAATTTTTCTTCCTTTCTTCCTTATTCCCCCTGCCCTCAATGTAATGCAGCAAGGCAAGACAAAAAAGCAATAGAGCATAAAAGCAGCTAGTTGCATTTTAGATATTAAAGACGTGGATATTTTACTTTGGTACCTTCAGAAGTACTGGCAAAACAGAATTTGTTTTGCTCTGAGCATAGGCAATTTGTGTTAACCACAAAATGGTTCTGACATTGGAACACTTAAGAGCCCATTCATCCAAGGTACATCCAACACTTCTATTTTTGCTTTGTAAGAAGCAAAAATGATGTAAATTCACAGTAATGCCGAAGTTTTTTCAGGGACTTTGCAGAAAACTAAGTTCCCTCTAAACACTACTAACCTATTTGCCTGTACGGAGGTGTCAGGGTGTGCATGACATGCTCTGAGTTTGAAAGAAAAACTCAATAAATACATTCTCAAATGTGCTATGAAATTAGCATTGGTATGTAATGCTGAGTTACACTAATTATGATGTTTTCTCTAAATATTTTAAAAGTCAGTTTATAAAGCCATTATCATAAAGATATTTCAAGAGAAAACAATACACCTGCTTTTTATGGCTTCCAAAAGGTATAAGGAACCACTTAAAAAGCATCAAAAACCACAATGATGTTATGTTCTTGATTAAAAAATACATATATGAAAGGCTTCTTTCTTATCTGTCTAAAATACAACAGTGCTTCTAAAGTGAGCCACTGTTAAGTTGGATAAGGGGAGAGCAGCCTGCACATAACAACAAATCATCATGATAAAGTCTTCCCAGACTGTTGTTAATATCTTGGGCAGTGCTCTGGACATGACATACTTCATGCTTCGCTAAATTTATCCTTTCACAGCAGCTCCATCATTTTGGTTGACCATGGCCCTGTAAATCTTTCCCCTGAGCATGCATGCAGGCTACAAAAACTAACCATCATGGATATCCAAGTCAGTACCTCCAGTAATACTCTCCTAGCAACAAAAAAAACACCTTACATTGGTGTTGAATGTTTTGCCTTTGTCAATATTAATTACAGTACATATACACTTAATTACACATACACACAAATATATGTAATGTCTGTTTCTATATATCAATCTATCTACATATAAAGACTTAGCTTTCATTGTATTTGCTGCAACTATGATAGTTTATTAAACTGTACTAATTCAAGATTTCAAACAGGCTAAAAACCAAGGAGGAAGAAAGCCATTAGAGAAGGGAAGACAAATAATCTCCTCAAGTCCACCTTCAAATAGCAAAAGGGAGGCAGTTTGACATACCTACCCCAATTATTTTTAGTCACAGATACAATTACACAAGTCCACCGAAAGGACAAAACCAAGGACCAGATGCAGCCTTCTGCATTCCACATCACCTCTGTGTCCTACAACATTGTCAGGCTTCTTTTAATACCCTAAAGATTTTGCTCTCACATCCAATAGATTTGGGGAATTTAATGAAGTCTTCTAGTAGAGTACAAAAGAATTAATGGGAAGCAATCATGGGGGTTTTTTTTCTGCCTTTTCTGCTAAATAAATTATAGCATTACTGTTTTGATGACCAAGCACTGCAAACACTCAGAATTCCTTCTCACATTGGTGAGGTCACTGTGAGAGTTTTGCCATATTGTTGAAATGTGTTTTTTCCTTTGAGCTATTGAACTTATTCCCCCTTAAAATCCTCTACTTTCAATCCAGAAACTACAAAGAATTATTTGAAGTAACAAAGATGAACTAAGAAAAGGAATGCACTGCTGCTTAGTGAACTGTAATGTATTATGCTAATTCATACTATGAATTAGCTGCAGATAAAAAGGTAATTATGTGGATACAGCTTGCTAGTACTAGTTTTTCAAATAGCTTGATTATAGGTTGTTAGCAAGGCCTTAGTCTGCTTACTTCCAAGCAAAGGCACGTAGTGTATGTGTAAGTGAAGAATTATAAAGGGTGATCCTACAGTAAAAGCAAGAACATTGGATGCAACCTATTTTACTCTTAAGTTGTAATCAGTAAAGGCAACACACCACTAACTCCTCAAAAACAACCACAAATTCGGCCTGCCTCTCTCAGTTCCATATAATCCCTAAAGACTGTGAAGTATCATCTGCAGTCTTTAAAGAGAGCTCCATTGTTAATACTGGAAACTGAATAAATGCTATAGTTCAGTATTGTAGTTTCTCCTGGTTATTATGAGATGGAAAAAATAAATACCAAATGAATATACACATGAAGAGACAATGTGGGTTTTGAAGAGAGAAATCATTCCTCAGAAATTTCTCAAGTTTTCCAAATAATCAGAAAGATTGTGTTTAAAAATGACCCAGCCAATGCAAATACTTGGATTTTAAAAAACATTTAACAATGTCCCTCATCCAAAATGTTCTTAAAACAACTCATCTGGCAAAAGACAAGGAGGAAAGCCCTCCTGAGGATTCATAAAGGCTGGGTTGGAGGGGGAAATGAGCAAGAATAATAGTTTTCACAGTGGAGTGAAAAGATAACAATGTTTCTTAAGGTTTTGCAGAAACATATGTCCTTAGGATGAGCTGGGAGGTGACAACATTTGCAGACTGGTCTGGAACGTGACTGCAAAGCATCACAGATGGATTTAATGATTCCAAGCAGTAAAGCAGCAGATGAAATCTAATATTAGTAAGGCACGTGGGGAAAGAAACAGCCTTTGCTATAACTACAGAAAAGATAAGCTCTAAATATACTATTTACTGTCACAAAGGATTTCAGAGTTATTCTAGACAGTTTCTTGTGAACTACATCCTAAACAGATGCTGAAAAGGCAAGCAGTTAGAAGAACGATTAGCACAGTAATGGGAAACTGAGGTGTCACTGTATCCCTTACAAATAGCTGTTGTGCATTTATACCTGGAATACAGTCATGATCTCCTATTTCCAAAAGGATAAAAAGAACATTAAAAAAGTGCTATGGCATGGAACCACAATTTCTTTTTACAATAGACCTGACATAAATTCTTCAGGAAATTGGTAACTATTGTCTCGTAGGCAGCATGAAGAAAGTGAACCAAGAATGACTGAATATTTGGCAGTATAACTAGCAGATCAGCTGCACATAGTGAAACACTCAGATAACATTTAAAAACCATATGGAAATTCCTAAGTAGTAACTTCCAAGTAGCATGTAACTGTGGAACTCAATGTCACATGAACTTGCAACGGCCACAGTACATTTATCTTATTTAGGCCACACCTGCAGCTGAAAGGTAGGAAGCATCATTCTACATTACTGTTTCCTCTATATTCCCTCAAGTAGATGCTACTAGACATTTCCAAAAACAGGTCATGGGCTAGACAGACTTGAAGAACCAACAAACTGATATGAAATGCTAGTCTGAAAAGCTTACAGAGATGCTATCTCTCTCAAATCATATGGAAAAGCTATTGGCTGGGATAAAGAGAGGAACAGGAAAAAGCTCAGTGAATTGGGGAAGTTTCCAGCTGTGGAAATCCCAAGTAACATTACAAGCCATAATTTTGTTCAAGAAAAGCAACATTTAGCATTACTAGCAGAAGAAGCAGTATCTCACCTGTTCCTCCCAAAGCTACTTTGCTGTATGAGCCAAGAGCTTTCAAGGAGAAAACCTCTTCAGGTTTTTATTTCTCTAAATTCTTTAACTCAAATTTTCTCTATTTTTTACTGAAAACCCTATTTATATGCTTCAGATCTACAAAGATTTTAGGAGATTAGGAGGGAATACTAAAAATTTAATCTAATGCAATTGACGAGAGACACTGAAACATTTAATTAGACTACGATGAACTAAATCACTCATTAGAGATTCCGTACCATGCTTTCTGCCAAGTGTAGCTGAAGCTGGTCATATTTAGAGGACATTCATGAAAAAATAACAAGTAGAAAAATAAATTCCTTTTGCAATCTACTAGTGAAACTGTGTTTCAGCTACATGTGAAGAACAGAACAAACACCCAGAAGCACATTAAGCACTGGATGCTTCAGAATTAAAATCTGCATTTGCTAAACAAAACAATGACCTGCCTCAGTTGATTTGGGGGACAAAGACTCTCCATTTTTGGAAAGTTTCATGTTTGACAATATATCAATGTGAAATGAGTCACACAGAATCAGTTGAATTACTTTATTCACTCGGCAGGTTACTTCTGAAGGGAGGCAAGGATTTCACAGCCTTTAAAATAAAAATGCCTCTCTCATACATTACCAGAAAGTTATGTCATCTCTACCCACCTGCTGAATGCTGTGAACAACAATTAAAAAAACATGCTGTCTGTTCTTTGACAGGGAAAAGTAGCAGGAAATATGTGCAATTAAAATAATATCTAGGTATCAAAAATCCACAAGTGACACAATGAAGCACGCACACTTCACCTCAATTTAGCCCAAGCACTCCCTGGGACAGACAGCATGGCTGAAGAGAATTTCTTATTCTATGCTGGCAGCATACAGTGTTCTGTGGCTCAGTTAAAAGAATATAAGAGCAACATGTCTGTAAAATCCAGCATCTTCCTTTCTAAGGTGGGCTCTTAACAGGCTCTCCAGAAGTCCAAACTATGTATCCAGGATAAAATCACCTAAAACATTCTAAACATCATTACAGATTCATTTTAGTTAAACCACCTCCTGGGAGTTGGAGACAAGAGAGACAATAGTTATGTTTAATACGTGCTGAACAGAATACCTGGACAGACATCCATCAGTGTATTAATACTGGGCTTTTCAGGAGCCTGTAAATTCATGTTTCTGCCACAACTTCATCCTATTAAAGAGAATCAATTCCAAGGAAAAGTAAAATTACAGGTTACTAATACTGAAGTATCTGGGTGGGTCTGAATAAGCACCACGTGACTACTTCAACAGTGTGGCAAATCCCAGCAGGCAAGGCTCTGATTTGATAGAGGAAATTGGAACAGCGAGACACTTCGCCTGGTGGTCTACTACCATCTACTAGTACTACATCACCCCTTGAGACTGGGAATGAGGCAAAAAAACAGACTCCTCCAGTTATAAGTAGATTAGCTGTGTCTCTCCAGATGACAGTAGTTAGTCAATGCAATCCTCAGACTGGTAAATTATTTACTGTTACGGCCCACACATCCTCTTTATAAAAAAAGCAATCTTATACAATCTTATCTATCCCAATAGGTAAGTTTACTCCTTTTTCAAGTTAAACACATCGGCCATTTAGACAAATCTTCCTGTTGCCAACAGAATTTTATCCTGTGAAATTCAATTATGTATATGTTCAAGTGAAAACTCAGCTCAGTGAAATAGCTGCACTCCCTGTAGGAACTTACAATTCAAAAAAACTCCAGGAATTTAACAGCTGGAGTCTTTAAAGTGAAACAGCAAACACATGCACACATGCTTCACTACTGACTGAGCTATCTGATCAGGTACATTACCTTTCAGTTTTATTTCTCTTCACAATTTTAAACCCATTAAACTAATTCCAATCAGCATGAAATGAAAGTTACACACGAGGCACAATTTCACTTCCTAGCCTAATTCTGCCATTAATTGCACACTCTTAAAACTTCACTTCATGCTGTATGGTTTTAGTAGATCAGTGTCTAATTGGCATCAGCTAACTCAGTTCACTGATGAATTTAAATATGCTGTTACGAATTACTCAGTACTTCTCATATAAATGAAATGCATTCAGTTGAGATACAGATAAAGCTGTGTTAAAAGTAACTTTCAAGGACACGTTACCTAACTACAATACATCAGAATATGCAAATACAGTTCATCAAAAATGTCCCAAGACAGGTGTCACTGTTGCCAAACTGCTTAACACATGCTAAACTACTCATGCAAGTGACACTTCTCTGAATACAAATCGCACCCAAAATAGTTTTTCTAAGGAAGTAAAAATGTGTATAACAATAAAATCTTGGTAAATGAAGTGAGTTACTGAACACTAGAGTTTTGCACATGCTTCATTTCAACAAAAGCTGAGATGGACCAAATGCTCCTCTCTCTAGTTTGTGG
This sequence comes from Urocolius indicus, assembly GCA_013401255.1. Taxonomy (NCBI): domain Eukaryota; kingdom Metazoa; phylum Chordata; class Aves; order Coliiformes; family Coliidae; genus Urocolius; species Urocolius indicus. The sequence goes on along the minus strand of WBNH01002470.1, from coordinate 46,895 downwards.
GTAAAATTCCGGAGACAGTGATTAACAAATTGGCATTTTAGAGACTGAGGTCATAATAGTTTGCATATATACCTGCTACCTTAAAATAATTCAGAATGAGGATCCCATTCATTGCTTAGTGAGTGCACTGTGTTCACATGTCAAACAACAGCTGTACACATTTATAAACTCCCACATCGAAAAAATCTGGACAATTGTTGAGGCCCAGGAGTCTCACTCAGAGAAGGCTTGGATCACAAAAACAGTGGAAAAGGTTATACATTGAAAGATTATTAAATCACAGAGTTGGACCCAACATGGTCAGGGCATAGTCCTCGAAGACTGAATATAACAGAAAACCTGCTCTGGATTTGCTTCCAGCAAGAGGTGCACTGCAACATAGGAACAATAACAAAAATTGTCACAAAGGATAAGGTAAGCTAGTCAATAAAACAAAATAACACAGGAAGAGAAAGCAAGTCCATTTTTGGTAAACTGTTACCTACAAAGAAACTGCATGATACTAAGTGCATAACAACAGAAATTGCAGATCTTTTATTTGTACCACATACTTGGACACAACAGCCAGCTTTACTCTAAATCCCTCTGCTTTGCTATATGGGCAGCATCAGATTCAAAACAAAGAAATACAACAGTCACTCTGTACTAAAAAGTCTTAATCAGCATCCTAAGTCAGCTTGTTTGTGCAGCTGGAACTTACTGGTAAATGCAGAGTTTAGAAAACAAGCTCTCATGAAGAAGCACAGAGCTAAAACAAAGAATTAATAGCCACAACAAAAGATGTTGCAAAGTAATCCAATTTATTATTCTCACAGCTACACTGAAAACATGTAAAGGAAAAGCACTTCCCATTGGCAAGCAGACCTTTAAAGTCAGTATTAAAATTGCAAAGCAAAGAAGAATGACATCACTTTAAAAACTGAAAGAAAGATACTTGCAAACAGTTAAAAGTATGAAAAGACTTTCAGCATAGTTAACTGTCACACATATTTTATGTGACCAAGACCATAATAAATGGTGATACAGACTTAACTCTCACTCTGGTGCCAGAGTAGCTCCAATGTTTTTCCCCAAATCACTTTTTGTCAGAATTTCCAATTACTTAAGACTGAGCTAACAGGATACCTAAAAACAGCACTCAGGCCCTGGTTCAACCTATAATTCAGATCAAACAAAAAGAAGAAGAAACATTTTTCATTCTTTATATGATCTGCTATTACTCCCTTGTCTCCCTCTCATACAGCGGTGCATTTTCTTCCTGCATGTTTTATCCTGCATGTGTTTTGGTAGCAAGTTTCTGGTGTCACTCACCTAAGTTTTTATTCTTTTCCAACTTGTTGCAGCATTTTGTCAGCCTATGAACCACTACACAGATGAAGTAGTTATTTTTTCCACAGTTATAATAAAGAACACCATTTGTGAGTAGAGTGCTTGCATAATTATGGAGGAGAAAAACATTCCACATTTTTCATAATATAGGGCAATCTATCTCACACCCATGACTATGTCAACTACAGTCAGCTGCCTTGGTTACTTAGTTCACGTCTACTGTTAGAATTGAAGAGTTGCTTTAATACAATAAGTTTTCACTGTAACAGTGCTTGAAACAAGGCTGTATTTTAATTACATCATAAACATGCTTATTTGACTTATCAGCAAAGTTACAAATTATAGCTAGAAATATTTCTGAAATAAAAGAATCTCTAAGTAGACAAATTTCTGCCTTACCTTGTGAAAGGCACTGATTTGCCAGAGCAACCTGTCCAGAGTGTAGATACAGATTAAGACGTGTGAAAATGCTGTTCAGAGATGGAATTGTAATGAAGCAGAAGGCAACACAAGCCTAAAGCAAATGAAAAAACATAACTGAAGAAAATTCCCAATTCAAGAGTTATAGCAATCATTATTGACTTTATACACAATTAGGAATCACAACCTAAATCAGTTTTGGGAAAGACTTTCAATAAAAAGCAAATATTAAATGAAGTCCACAATCAGTAACTTTACATTTCTCATCATTATTTCAATAATTATAACAATATTAATGATTTATTATTATTATTGTTATTGTGAGTAGATTAGCTCAAAACTTACTCTAGGACTCTACTTCAAAAAGTTTCTCCCCTCCCAGGTAAAAAGTGCCTCTTTGGCTTTCCTGTAGCCCCCTTTAGGTACCAGAGGCTACTGTAAGGTCTCCCCAGAGCTCTCTCTTCTCCAGGCTGAAAAACCCAACTCTCAGCCTGTCCTCACAGGAAGGATGCTCCAGCCCTCTGATCATCTTTGTGTCCCTCTACTGGACTCTCTCCAACAGGTCCATGTCCTTCTACTGCTGGGGTCCCAGAGCTGGATGCAGCACCCCAGACCCAGTGCAGCACACTGCAGCTTTAGATCCACCAAACCACCTCAACACCCAGACAGAGCAAGCAGCTCCCAGGCAGACACAAGTGCCCACTGGGAACAGAAGTAACTTGCATAGCTTATGTGTAGCTCAAAGCTTATTAGACCATATCTGAGTTTATACTCAGAGACACTAAAGCCAAATGGAGCACTTCATTTGAAATTCAAATACTGATTTCAGCTTATCAACACTGATATTACAAGATAAAAGTTTAAATACATTCTTTTCCCCCATCTCCTGTTCTCTCTGCAATTGAGTTACATTGAAATGAAGTGTTTTATTTCCAATATAATTTGAAAAGCTGAGCTTTCTATAATCCACACAAACACCTCTCCAACAAACCTTCCTTTAGAAGTCAGCCTTGCTGCTCTTTCTTAACATTAAGCTAGTATTAGATGTCTTGGGTCTTTTATTTTTAAACAGCAGCATCTGGTGTTGGAGAGTAAAGCTCAACAGTAACAAGAGAAAATTACACTACCATGTCAAAAAATACTAACAATGTTCTTGCAAAAATCATAAGCTTTGGTGGCAGCAGATAGTATTTTCTGCTAAGAAAGTAGGTTCAAAGTCTATTAGGGTAAGACCTACCCTGACAAACGCAGCAGTCTTTCTGGAATGATTTCCTTTCATCACCTTTCTTGTTTCCATTGCTAGCTGGTTCACAGACTACACATAAAAACCAAAACAAATCATTTTAAGACAAATGCTCAGATTTACTAGGTCAGTAGCAAATAAACTGCATGTTCTACTGCATGCAGTTAGAGAAGAGAAATTGCCAAAAGGGATTCTAATATGGTGTGTCCTTACTGTACTGTTAAGTTTTCACCTGGGAGAGTTTTAGTGACTGTTCTTTAAAGCAAGTATGACTCTGAAGGTTTGTGAAGGTAGATTTGATAATTTATTCAAGGCTTTAGATAACCCCTTGCTTCCCAGCTATGCTGCTGTCATCACCTCCTTCCTGGTAAAAAAAATCATGATTTCTAGCAAACACACTGATTAAAGATCAAAACAATAAAAGGATTTAAGAGAAGATAAGATGTTGCAAAGGAATCAGATGCAGCTAATGCTCACCTGACATGTGACTCAATACAGAGAAGAGATTAATCTTCCCAGTCACAGCAGGACTCTGCCTGTATCTGCAGACAGACACAGTCTAATCTCTCCTAGATGAAAGATTATAGAAGGGAGAACCCAAATTCTGAATGCTCAAGAGTGCCATTTCTTTTATTAGACATAAAATAAATCTCTTGCGAGATCTCCAGGTTTCTTTGTTGCAGTGATATCACGCCTGCCTGCCTGTCAAGCAAGAACTTCAGAGTTCAGGGTGATAAAATGAGAGATGACATCAAAGTCTGCTTTAAAAACACCTGATAAAAAGATTTAAAATTCTTTTTGACATAGACCAATAATCTGAGAGGGTAAAGGGAGAAATGCAAATACATCCCCATTTGTCATGATAATGTAGATAAACTGTAGCTTACATGAATTAACTGGACTAACACAGGCTCCAGATTGCAAAACATTGACCTGGCTTCAACATAGAAACTCAGCTGTTGCTCAAAGTCACGGCCAAATGAAACCTATAGAAGACAAAATAAAAACCCCTAAATTTTACCATCATTAACTTTAAGAAATATAAAACTGCATGCAAGTAAACCATAGATATTCAAAAGCCAAAATTCCCATACATTGGTAAGAAAAAACTCCACCATTAACAACTAAATAGCACCTGGAGAATCCCCATCCTGTTAAGCGCCTGTTTTCCAATACTTAACCTTCGGGGAAGCTTCTAAGTTTTGCTGAGGTTTTTTTGTTCATACTTCACATGATCTTCTACTTTACAGATCAAATATTTATCAAGAAAACAAAATTTAAATCCTAGATATGACAAGTGTTTTCAAAACCAGCAGAACTCTTGTTCTGTAAAGAAACAAGGCCGAAGGCTTGGCACAGTTCATACTTAGAAAGCAAAACAAAAAAATCTCTAGAAAAATAGAAATAGATCAGTGAATCTGTATCAGAGTCCTGTAATTTCTAGTTGATAAAAAGTCTCCAAGAGAAATTTTCCTAGCCAGATACAGGAATAAGGAAAGCAGGTTTTTCTCAAGTCTGGTTAGTAAATATATGCTTATATAGCACAGTGAAAGCCTGAGACCTTGCATGCTGGCAGGAAAGAAGAGAAGTCAAAAGCAGCCCTTGTGTGTGAACACCCTACTTCCAACACTCCAGATTTTAAAAAAACCAAGTGCTGTCAGCTGGAGTGTCTCAGCTGTCAATTAAAAGCCTAGCAAGAGAAACAGTCTCCAGGCAGTCTACGTTTCTGTATTCAAATGGATTTTTTTTCTAACAGAAGTAAAGGTTGCACTATTTATTATTCCTCAAGCCACACACACAAAAAAAGAGTTTTTACAGAATTAAAATTAAAATTACATTTAATCCTTATAGTGAAAGATCAAAGGAACTGCACCAGAAAACAAAGAATTGCTTCTTACATTACAGACAACTGTCTTCACCACACCTCTATTGGTGCAACTACTGATTCTTGACTCCTACTCTCAAGAACATTTCTCTAAAAAGATAAAGGTTTGCCACAAAAAAACCCTGCCTGTAAGGATGACTTAACAACTCCTTTTCCCTACACATCTTAATGTGTGCTGGTTTAAAATTTATAACTAGTCATTTTGCTGCTATGGGATTATTGCCCCACTCCCTTAACCAAGATTATAAAGCCACATCAAATACTATTCAATGTGGGAAATGCTCCTAAAGGAAATTATACTATATTATACTGTATATAATGCTTAATAAAGCAAAAATGTATTTAAAACATATTAAATATAAAATTACTATAGCTGAAGAGAAACAATCACCTAGAAGTAAAATCCTACCGTCAAAACATAGAACAAAGAGGACAAGCAGAGACAAAGCCTGTCAGCTCTAACTATATGAAAAGACAAGCAAAGCCTTGAGAGCACCTGCTTAGAGAATCAAAACCAGCTTGAGAACTTCTCCCTAAAACAGCCTGACATCTCAAACAGCAGACAAGAACAAAACATTTTCTTGGGATAAGAGGGAGAAAAGGGTTAAAATTTAATTTCAAGACAAAACAACTGGGAGTTTGTGTGGGACTACTAGTTTGAGGATAAAGAGAGGTAAGAATAATACACAAGTTACGTTTATTTTGTGTTTCTTAAACCTGGCATTGTTTCAATTTACAGCTGGGTACTGAAACTTCATTCACATAAATCAGTGACCTCTCTGATGGCTGTAATAGGCAAGACTTTCCTGTTTAACTTTTAAATACTTCCCATGTTTTACAGGGAATTTGAACAACTAGCAAAAAAAATGATTTAATGAACAACATTTGCACTTCAAACTCTCATATTGCACCATGTCAGCTTCAGTGTCGCATGGTATTTCAACACATGCATACTTATTTCACTAAAATACACTAGTTGAGGTTTTCAACGCTCTTAAGCAAGTCAGACACAGTCTCTGATTCAGCTACAGGCACCTGTTCCTCATGGAGACGCCATGAAAATCAGAGCGATAAGGTACACCCCGACAGTTTCACACAACTGTGACTCACCATTTTTATGAATCCATTTATCAAAGTTGCTAACATTCTTTTCTCATCCTCAAGTGTTAATGCACTGTAAGAGAAGACGTATTAATTTCAGAACCTTGCTTACGTCTCTGTAAAGGTTCAATTATAATATATAGTTTATATAATGTTACATCCACATATTTCTTGCACACTAGGATTACTAAGCTGGTAACTTTTGTTATAAAGCAATATAGCTAATTTGAATATGACTATTACCATACCAATCATAGAATCATAGAATGGTAGGGATGGAAGAGGCTTTTAGAGATCATCTAGTCCAAACCCCTTGCCAAAGCAAGTCCACCTAGATCAGGTCACACAGAAACATGTCCAGGCGGGTTCTGAAGACCTCCAGAGAAGGAGCCTCCACAACCTCTCGGGGCAGCCTGTGCCACTGATCTGTCATCCTAACAGTGAAATAGTTTTTTCTTATGTTTAAATGGAACTTTTTGTGTTCCAGCTTCGTCCCAACTAAATTCCAATTCACCAAGTAAATTCCAAATAAATTTTAAAAAGGTAAAAAATTGCTAGAAGTATCTTTAGATTTTACAGAAACTCAGATTTTGGCATGAGGAGAAGAAAGCTAAGCTAGTGTTCTATAGTGCAGCAAGCAAATGGCTTCAATCTTGTGTTACAAAACAGAACTTGAATAGGAACTGGTTATAAAACCTAAATAAATCAGTAAATCTATTCCTAGAAGAAAGTTATCCTGTTTAAGGGGAAAAGCTCTTAAAATACACTTTAAATGGCATATGTATTTATTATCTATTGTTTGGGGGTTTTCCTTTTGTTAGGTTTTTTTTTTTAAACTAACCCTGCCACATAATTTAAAACATAATATAAATAATTAACATCACCTTGTTACAGTGATGCCTTTTAGATGTTTTAGTAAGAATAGAACTAAATTTATGTTAAAGAGCTTCTTTTCAAGATTATCAGAGATAGCTATTCTATAGCAATCTATCAGTCCAAATCTGATTTGAAACACATTTACATCACATGAAAATCCAGTAAGTCAAACCTGTTTCACTGAACACAGATGAACAAAAAGTTGAACTACAATTAACTAACACAATTTAATCCTTTTACTATTATATACTTGGCTCCAGCTTTGACCCTTAGTATATCAATTACCAATTTCCTACCTCAGACACCAGATGGGAAAGGAACAATAGTTTTATTATACAAATTCAGTAAAGGGGGAAAGAAAACCTCAGTGTGATTAGCTCATTAGTGCCACGCCAATCAAAAGAGTCAACTGATGGGCTCTGAAAAGCTCAGAAGGCTTGTAATGAGATCTCTGGGTCACTTATAGGTTTCCAGTTCAATTTTGAATCAGACCCCTACCAGTCTAAAAGCTGTTATCCTCCAACAGCTGTTACAGGGGTCAGCAAGCCTGACACAATAGCTACAGAGCTTCCCAAACCAGGATACGAAAACAGATGCAGGAGTTAATTTAACATAGGTGGAATTTATGATGATTTGCCAGTAAGAGATGACATGACAGAACCAAGCTAATGACGTACACCATCTTACCTCAGCTAAAAGAACTGCTGGTTTAAAGGATTTTAAGTATCCCATTAAATTATCAAATTATTTTGGCAAAATGTCAGAGGAAGCACCAAATATGGATTGCCACAAACGGCTTATTTTTTTTAATAAGCTGCTTTAGCTTCAATATATTGTTCTATTTAAAGGTTGAAGTGGTTTTAGTGCAACATACAGCCAAATTAGCTGCTCTAAGCCAAAATAAAGCACTCTAGCTGAACTAAATTGGATTTTCATGCCAAATCTGACCGCTTTATTGGCAATAAATCTTGTATTCATGGCATATCAAGGCTGAGAAATTTACAAGGTCCTTTACACAATCTGCCATGCTAAGAGGCTCTGGGCTCAGAATCCCAAAAGAAACAGTGTCCTTACAATTCCACACAGCACAAACAGGAAGAAAAAAAAAGAGATTTTTGCTCTTAAGACCTAAAATTAGCAGCATTGTGATTCTGGCTCTATTTTCAATCAGACACAAGTTTCCGTGTGATTCTTGCAAGTTGGCTACAACCATTTTCCCCATTGCACAATTGCTATTCAAACAGTGAGGGTGAAACAGGGTGCCCAGGATCCCTAACAACCTGAGCACTCAAAGTCAAGAGGAAAAAAGAAGGGCAGGTTTTAAGGGAGAGATAGTTCAAGAGCTTCTCCTGTGTTCTAACTTCCTCTACTCAAAGTTTCTAGAGATGTTCCAGGTGTCCTTTTAAAGATTTCACACTCCCTTTGTACTGACTGAAAAGTGGCACAAAAAAAGGTATAATTAAGTATGGCAATCTGTGCTTTAATAGCTACATATTCAATTAAACCTCAACAGGACTTTATTATTCACTATAACTCAAAGATTACACTGGTTTTGCTCTCAAATAATTCTATAAGATGGAACTCTTTAGTGTCTCTGCTTCAGTAGAAAAATCTACAAAACCATTGCTACTTTCCTTTTAAAATTCTGCTTCGGTATTCAAAATAAAGCAGTAATTAAAGAGCAAACGGTACATGCTGCCACTTCACTGCAGAGTGCTTCAGTCACTGCTAATTGGATTCATGTCTTAATCCACCATGAAACAAACAGCCTCAGAAATGGGAAACTGTACACCAAGCAGCCCAACTTCACATAAACAACAGTTATTCATATGAGTAAAGTTAATCTTACTTCACAGAATCATGCATCGTCTTGCAGATATGCAGCAGAGCATTGAGTATCACAGGATCCTTTGTAGATTCTTGCTGATGCCTGTAAAGTGTTTTAGAAAAGCCTGATGAAAAATCCTTCTCTATCAGAATGAAAAACCAGGACTAGAATAACACTGATTTAATGCATCATTCCAACCACCAGCACTCTGGAACACTACAGAAGGTTTTAACCAAGATCACACAGTTCATAGACATAAAATTCCAACAAATGCCAGGCAAGAGATACTACCTTAATACAAGGAGCTTTACCACCAAGCCCCAGAATCTGACTCCTTAAGGGCACAACGAGCTGATACAGCGAGGTAATCTAAGAGTCTCAAAACAAAGCAATCCTACATCTACCAAGAAGTAATCTCAGCTACTGTTGGACAGATAGGAAGGACACATGTCATATTCAGGTACAGAGGCACACGTGCAGAGGAACACCACTAAGATGATTAAAGGGCTGCAGCATCTCTCATGAGCAAAGGCCAAGAGAGCTGGGACTGTTTAGCCTAGAGAAGAGAAGGCTTGGGAAGGCTTAGCAGTGCCTATAAATACCAGAAGGAGAGGTGAAAAAGGAATAAAATGTGTCAAGAATCCTGTTATTTATTTGCAAAGGACTGTGTGACTTTTACAATACTTGAAGATAAAGCTTCATCTAATAAAATCCATTTTCAACAGTGGAAATGCCTATTTTTCAACATAATGGAGCCTCTAACAAGAGACCATGTCTCTACCTCCAATATACCAAGGTTCTGTGCTGCCACATGAGCTGGAACATGAAATACATTTCATAAACTAACTAAGGCTACATAAATTTCAAAAGCTCAGAAAACAACTATTCTGTTAATCCACAGCATCAATATTACTTCTTCAAGTTCAGCTTTCTTTGTGAACAGATAAACAGTCAACAAATAGATTAAGAAAACTGGCATATATTCCTGTTGTTCCCCACAGCCTGGAACACCTTCACTGACTGATCTTCCGGAGCAATTTTTCAATACGTTCCCCAGACCCTCCAGAGTGTATTTATTCCAAGTATTACCCACTTACTTAATAAATGATTCCATAATGCACTTGCAAACCTCCACTCTCACATTCTCCTTCTGGAACATATCCAGAAATGGCAAGAATTTCTCCTGAAAGTACAAATACATAAACAAGTAAAATTAGTTATTTTACAAGGAGCAGACTAAACCAATAAAGATTTTGGATAAGTTTTATAATCATAGCTGCTTTAGTTAAAATTATTCTAATCTTTTTCTGACGACAGTTATTCCATCCTAAAAGATGAAAGAGTGGAACAAATGCAAAAGCACCAATGGGTAGGAGGTGTATCAAATTCTTGATTGCAGAGATTCAGAATGAAACACAAAACACAGAACTATTTGCATCAAATGTTGCAATTGTTTTAAAAACAATCATATGCTAGAAATGGCTTAAGATCGTCACAAATTCAGACATCTATGAGAACAAAAGGTAGAATATTAAAAGCAATGAATGTCAGCAATTGTTTTGCATGTATCCCAGGTCCACGACATTGAAGTTTTCTTCAAAGATAAAGCTTGAGGTTATTAGGCTACAGAATACATAAGTTTCTGTATTACATCAAGAATATACCAAGGGTAAGTTTTATGGAACTATCTGAGCAACTTCTTAACATGGTCTGACTTCAAATTCACTGGGTCTGTCTTGAATTTTCCTCTTCGACTGATTTCAGTAATTTGACACCTGCTGTCTTTGTTCCTTTTTCTCTGCCTCATACATAGTCTCTGGGCTCTCCAAGTTTCACTTTGTTTCACTGTCAAACTTGAGCTTCATAACAGAGCACCAAGTATCTATTACAGCGTAGAAACAGCTATCAGCAGTTGCACAAACATACACACAAATCAATGGTGGTTTAGCTGTCATTAGTTGTCACAATTATGACACAACAACAAACCAACCTACAGAATCTAATAGCCTAAGGAAAAAAAAACCCTCAAATTAGAACAATGAATATTTAAGTAGTAAGCAACAGAGTGCTTTCAAAACATTTCTGCACTTATCTATTTGATAAAAAGTCCTCTTACTATGTGAGCTTGTGAACAATTTAAATATCTAAGGTAAATTCTTTTGCCAGAAACAGTGAAAAAGTAGTTCTTAAAAGTGTATTAGAGTATCACTTACCACTGAAAAAAGCAGAGAGAAGTCATAGATGTAGGTGATAACTTTCTGAATAATAGACTGCAACTAAAGGGAGGGGAAAAAATCAAAAAGGAAAAATGATTGTAATAGAAGTTCAATTAAGACTGTCCACACCAGAGATTATTCTTCATTAGTTAATCATAGAAAACTGGGTTGGAAGGCACTTCAAGCATGTAATATCCTTCCACAAAGCAGCATCAGCTACAACTATGCCGTTCCTAACAGATGTTTTTGTAACAGGCACTTCAGAAGTCATATGAGCAGAGGCTGACCAGCCTGCCCAGGATTCATTTGTTCTTTACTTTGTATAGTTAGGCAGATTTTTCCAATTCATAGTCTGCATGTCCTTGAGCTCTCGAGACTGAAAAAAACCCAAACTCAAATAAATGAAAAAGACAAACCAGTTTGTTAAATCTTCTTCTGTAGCCACTTTATATACCCTTCAAACAACCACAAAAACATTCTTTTACAACCTCTTCAGCTAATCCATATCTCACTTGGCACGTAGTCAAGAGCTGGACACAATAATTCACTAAAGCCTTAACAATGCCAAGCAGAGATGGATTGTTTTATAGTTTACTTCTGTTTAAACAGCCTGCCAGCATTGCTCATTTTCTTCAGCAGAACATCACTGTTGATGCAGGAGTTAACTATTGCTACTTCTAGATACATAATTAGCATTTCTTTGAACTGAAAGAAGACGTGCAGGGAAAAAAGGAGGTTTCAAAAGGCTTCCTAAATCATAGCCAGAGTTTAAAAATCATTATTTTGTGGTAAAAGACATCAGTAAGATTTAAGAATTAATTTAATCTAAGAAAATGCATATTAGATTTTGAAATATTTGGTAAAATAAATTCTTTACCTGTGGGTAAGCATCTTCAAATGCTCGATCAGGAGTCATGTGTTTGATAACATCAGCCAAAACTGTATTGACCTCTCGCTTCTGTGGAGCAAAAAATGACATTACACAATACAGTAATGAAATTTGCACATAAATCAAGCCACTGAAAACCAGTTGGATAATTTCTTTCCATTTGCCAAGGCATCAGCTTTTACAGAGCTCTAGTTAAGCCAGGAACTTTAACCATAGCTCCAGTAAATCCTTCTTTAAACTAGTCCACCTGTCATTAAAATAAAAAGGTAAGAAATACGCAGTTCTGGGGAGCAGTGAAGATGCCTTCAGAGCTGCATCTTTTGTCTCTATTTATCTTTCATGAAAGGAAATACATTGTTCCATTCGCTATTGAAGTCCTACACGCTTATATTGAACAGTCATCGCTTTCCATTTTTAATACCCAACTGCTAATACAGCCTCTTAGTCTGCATCAGAAAACTTTCAAAGGAAACAAAGTAATTTTCACATACCGTAAAATGTCTGCAGGTATACTCCACCCACACTTCAGCACAGTTGATATAATCCTAGAAATACATGTCTTATGATTACTAATATTTACAAGAGGTTATGAGAAATACACTTGCAACAATCACACTTAAAAGAATTCATTCCTGAGGTATGACTCATGCAGACTTAAAGATCTAACACTAATAGCCAACCTCAACAGTTGCCTATGAAAAATTATGTTATGTAGAATTAAATCATGCGTAAGTACAGCTCAGAAAAGCAGGAATCATATGGAGATATTACTAGGAATCATATTTTTTGGCAACTGTGTGTGCCTAGAAAAGGTAAACCATGTCATAGTAAGCACATGCTTACTGAACAACTGGCTACAATTTTGTCTTAAACACAGAATCAGAAGTGAAACAGAAAGGACCATAACTCACCTGTGGGTTCTTCAGCTTTGTTATTACCTTCCAGGCTTCATTTAATATTTGAAGGCGATCATTCTCAGGAGGATCAGCCAATGCCAAGTTTAAGCCCAAGGAGCGAAAGAGGAGATGCTGGAAGTTAATGAGAAATTCTAAATTAAAACCAGAAGATGCATGTCTGTCTGACACTGCTCTAGCAGATACACTGTGCAGAAAGACTTATTGGATCAAACCATTTTTTGTTTATAGGAGGTAGAAGTTATGTAGGCAACTTAAAAGTACAAAGAACTCTGTCAGACAGTGAACAGGAATTAATACAAATGACAAACAAAAAGTTACCTTTGGGAATCCAGATTCATCACACTCTTTAATCATGCCAATGAAGTCCATGGATCTTGCAGCAATAAACTCTGCTCTGAATGCTGACATTACTGAATTCAACAGCAAAGCACTACAACGAACAGAACACAAATCAATACACCTCAACAATAACTCAAATGCTGTTGTCCCTTCTTCTACATTCATCTGATCTTCTTAACTAACAATTGTCCATCATCTATTCTGGTTTTTTTAAGGGATAAGGAAGGAGAAGCTTTTACAAACTGAGCTTGCAGTGATGAGGATTTGTAGTGCATAAGCAAAACAAGAAAACATTAAACCACCAGATAAGGAAAAGGTAATCTAGCCTGTAGAACACTTGTTCCAATCAGGGTTTTTTGAAGTCATCATTTTACCCAAGTTTACTGGAAACATTAAGTAAACCACAAGTAGCTGACACATTTAGGAGCTTACTCTTTCTTTTTAGCTACAGTTCAGAGTATATTTTGGCAGGGCAAATCTCTACTGAAGTTTTTCTCACTGAATGAAAATATATGTCTGTCATAAAAGTCATATTTCTAGCAGCTATATTTATTAGAATTAAAATACATTCAAAGAGTCATTATCATATGTTAATTGTCAATGACAGTTTTAGATATTTATGATTAATCATTCAGACCCATATTGTATTACTATCAAGCCAAAGTTAGTGTTGGAAGAGTGAACTCGTGTTACTGTAAACCCCAGTTTACTGCTACTATTATGCAAACATAAGAAACTAAATTGAGTATCATTCCAAAGGCAAATCCTTTGGGTAAACTCAGCCATGAGTTAGCAGAGAAGCTGCCTCATAAAACAGTGTGTCCTTCAGTAGCCTGAAACAGTTTACCTTGAGGGGAACTCTACAGAGTGCTTAAAATAGCCCAGTATCCTCTATGTCTCTGACTGAGCATTAGTGGTCCCATTGCAATTTGACTGGAATTTGCATTTTCTCATTAGACAAGTACTTCCAGTTCACTACGTATGTGCTTTGCAATAGAGAGAAGTAGGCTGTCACTTTTCACTTAGATGGTTCCAATGTAGTTGATGGAACATACTGAGGTTATTTAAAGATTTATATACTGACGCCTCTTGCTCTGTAATATTTTTGACAGTCATGAGAAGACATAAAAGCACAGAACTCTGCTTTAAAAGAAAACACTCGTGGCTTTATAGATCATCTAAACCAGATTATTCAACTTCCTATTAAAAAAAGGCACATCCCAAAACCATTTCTTTAAACAACAATCACCCTGGATAACACTCAACATTCTGTCATTCCTTCCAAGAGCAAACAGCCAAAAAGAGGAAGTAGCTAGCAACAGGACAAGGGGTAATGGGATGAAGCTGGAACACAAAAAGTTGCACTTAAATATAAGAAAAAACTATTTTACTGTGAGGGTGATGGAGCACTGGAACAGGCTGCCCAGAGGGCTTGTGGAGTCTCCTTCCTTGGAGGTCTTCAAGACCTGCCTGGACATGTTCCTATGCCACTTGATCTAGGTGAACCTGCTTCTGCACTGGGGTTGGACTAGATGATCTCTAAAGGTCCCTTCCAACCCTACCATTCTATGATTCTATGACCTGGCCCATCTTTACAACAAGAGATGCTAAAAGGTGATTTAAAAAATAAGTTCCACAAAACAAGTCAACACACAGAATAATTAATACAGCAGAGTACACAGATTCTTTTTCTCTCTATGATACACTGTGATACAACAGCATCTTCACATCACATTTTTTCAAATCACACCTTCCCCACACTCCTTAGCTCAGTCACAGAACCCTAATGCTGGCATTCCTCGTCTAAGTGATTAATGTATTTTAGTTCCTCAGTCACTGCAGATTTGGACCATGCAAAGCAAATCAGAAAACAAAAATAGGTAAGTAGCTGAAGGCCTTCACAGAACTCGACCTACCTACCTAATAACAGGAACTGAGATCAGCTCATCAGCAGGCCAAATTGCATTCACACAACTCAGAAAGTACATCCAAAGCTTTCAGATCATCTTCCTGAACTACTCACTGAAGCAGATTAGCCTGTATACAGACTTGTAAGAGATTTTTGGGACACTGATTTTAATGGTGAAAAAAGCAATTGCCTCAATATTACCATCTTCCCACGGGGTCAGCTGCAAAATGCATGTATGGGCTGACTGTAGCCAGTAGAGACTAAGGGGGAGGAAGAGGAGGAAAACAGAAAAATGAAGCACAACCAGCAGAGATACGTCTGTTGGAGAACATATGTATACTAAACCTTGGCTTAGGAGTCAAAATGCAGAAACTAAAGTTAAATTAATTAACTTTTGCTCTATAAATAATCTACCATATTTTAGAATTCCCTCTCTGGAAAATAGATGTTCATAATCATGATTTAGTAATCTACTGGGAGAACAAAAGGTACACTGTGCATCCGAAAGCACTTTCGAGAGAGAGAGAGAATTTTATTACAGGGACTCACAGGCACTCATTATAAACTTATGTCTTCTACATTGTGCAATACTTACTTATTCCCCAATTTTTTGCATCTCTCCATCATCTCAGTAAGCAGAACCTGGAAGGATCACTTATTAAAATTAGAGAGTAGACACTCTGCAAATAAATTCAGCTTTAATTATTGTAGTGAAGACTACTAAAAGCTGTTTTAATTACCTATCCAATATATTCCAATAATCCTGTCTTATCCTGTGTTTACAAATGGTGTAGTACAACATGAAACACACTTACTGGAATAGGTACAGTGGAATTTTAATCAAAATGACCATTTTATGGAAGTCACATTTGCAATTCTTCAGCCATGCCATTTCTCAAAATAATTACTATTTGCCAGCCAGGTCAATTATCTCTGGCAGGAGAGGTGAAGATTACCAACCCTCTGCCACAGAATGCAAAACAGACTGACTGAGACTAAAATAGCCTGTTGACTATGTTAAGCAATGACATTGCTACAATTTACTCCATTTTCTCTATCTGTATGGCAGAAGAAACTAATGAAAACAGGAAATAAAGATTAAACTATCTAAAGAACAACAGGAAAAAAATAGGAACACTGCCTATCAATTTAAAGCAGGCCAACTCAAACATTCCTCCTGTACAGAAGAGGGAAACAGACAGTTGCATCTAAGCTCTTTATACTTGCTTTCACACTCATGGAAGTACAGACAGAGGGGATTATTTAACAGTCAAAATTAACTCTTCACCCCAACACTTCCTCTAGTATCAAGCACTACCACACTTACTTACTTCAGGAGCACGGTATGCAATACACTGTAAAATCCAGTCTATAGCAGGAGAATATAGAGTCAAATACAAAGGAATCTCCACACACTGTACTACCAGCTGATTCTGAACTGTATCCCCATGGATCTGTAAAAGACAAAAACATGTTGCTTTGAAAAGGTATTTAACAGGAGCTATGGTAAACTGGAGAAAGCTTGTGTATGAATGGAAATGACAAGAGACAAGATCACAAAGACATACAGGTATTCTGAAGCACTTCTTGCATGTTGGGGAAAAATATCAAGCTCATAACATATATTAAGTATGGGATTATGCTGAATACAGCAGTTTCAACTTACCAGAGTGTATATAAAATTTCCCATACTGTATCTGAGTACAGGAACATCCCTAAATCTAGATTTAAGAACTTCAAAGATCTTTAGAAGTATGCAGTAGTCTGGTTAAGGAGTATATTTATGTGATTTTGTGAATAAAAGCTTACTTGCTTACTTGTTTAAATGTTAGAAGAAAGTCAAAGAAATTTTTATTAAGGCTTTCTTTAAGTTGTGGTGCCACTTCCATCCCAACCTGTATTAAAAGAAAGAGGAAGATCACCTGTGATTCTCCTTCAACCGTAAGACAAAAATGCATTTTTTAGATTACACCTAGTCACACACATCAAATCAACAAACAGCATTGAATCACATGCTTTTGACTCATTATTTCCTTGCTTACTACTATAGTAATGCCCAACAACGACCCTGAAGCCGTCACAGCTGTATTTAAACAGAGTTCTCCAAGCAGCGAGGAAATCAGTGTCTACCCCTGTATGTGCACTGCAACAGCCTTTATTCGTTGTATGCAGAGAGACTACAGTGAAGAGTACCTGAAAAGTCAGTTAAAGTTCAGGGATTGCTCAAAATTATGTGTATTTATTCCATGGACAGATTGAAGCAAGAATCTAAATGAAAAATCTGAATGTATACACAGATACAGATAAAACAATGATAAATTATACACAGTGATGCACAAACACAATGCCTATGTAGAAAAGCTGGAACTGCATAAACCCTACAGGACTGTTTTCTATAACAGACCAAAAATATTAAGAGAAAGATGTAGAAGTGAGAAATTAGTAACAGATCAGACTTAAAAGCACACACTCAAACACTAATCTATCTCAACAGCTTAAGGTTCCCCTCTTCAAACAAATCTGGAGGTCTGAGTTTCTGGGATTCCTGAGCAAATGCAATTCTAGCTGACTTCATCACAAAGCAGAAGTACCTTGCACAGACCCAAGCCAGTCATCTATCACTTCTCTTTATATATCACTTCCTCTCAACCAGGGGTCTAAACAAAAATGCATCACCTTACTGTTTAAAAGATCTGATTATTTTGTTTCATGCAAGTTTTATTCACAGATTTGACTGTGCAGTGGCTTTAGACATCATTTATGTCGATATCACATGTTTCTATTAAATCTCTTTTGTTATCTTCATTGTGAAGGTATTAATATAATGTCAGTAGCTGGAACACAGAAGACTACATATATTCCATTCCAGTTAAATAAAAGTCAGTATTTTAACAGCTGGTATCTTATTCCAAGAACGTTTTCACTATTTCATAGGAACATTTTTGTGTACAAAAAGCAGCATGCTAAGACCTTCTTTACTATATAATTGCAATTACCACTACTAGATTATTAGTCCTAATGGCTCAATGATTACGCATCTCTTGACTGTATCAGGAGCAGTAAAAGGTAGATTAGGCATATAAACTGTTCCCTGAAAAGCCTTCGGAAACTTTGCATTATGTAGTAAGAATGATTGGGCTGTGACAAAAATGCAGGCACTACTGTATTTCAAGATTCAGATAAACTAAGCAGCTCATCAATCAGGAGTAAACCAGAGATTAGCAGGAATTCCTATGGACACCCTTGAAAAGCATGCCACAAGCACATTGAACAGTTTATTAAAAAATAACAGGTCTATCAACACTGAACAAATCTGTTGCATAATGGCAGCTGATTTCATTCAAGTATTGCTAATTAGCAGCTCTACCATTTTCCAATTACAGCTGAAATCTTTGCCATGACTTCAAAAACATGTTTCACACATTTTTTCAACTATGGATGACTTTTTAAAGTCATTTTAGGGTCTCTTCTTGAATAAGTTTATCTTGGCTGAGCTGTTAAGGTAACTGCTGGAGGAGGTAAGAACATGGTCACAGAAAAATCCACTGTCTGAACACTTTACCAAGCGGCTCCTCTGCCAAGAACTAGCAAGCTCTGCCTACCACATGCACTCCAACAATAGAAGGAGAAAGATAAACGCAGGGGAAGTACATATATTACCCATGCAAAGCAGCAATTAACAATGAAACCAGCAATCAGACAACAGCATGTAGTCTCAAAGTCCAAACTCTCCTTCCACTTAGGTGCCTTAAGACAAAAAACTAGCCCATAAAATTATCTTTCTTACTAACACTTAAAAAAAGACTCCTCACTACTAAAACTAAAAGAGAAATTTATGGTTTGGTTTGTTAGAAGTAAGAGACAGGCCGATGACTACTTCAGGTAAAAACACTGCAGAGCAACTGCAGCAAATCTTTGATACAGATATGAAGTGTTAAATGATAGCCTACCCTGCAAAGGTATGCTCTTGCATAGACTGCAACCAGTGGATCTCCAATGCCTCTAATCATGGACGTTAAGCGCGGGAGACATTCCGAAATACCCCTGGTAAGAATTTCCACAAATGAAAAGGAGATTTAACAATCAGTAACAGAATTATATCATCTGTGGATAACTTCAGTAGCTGCCCTGTAGGCTGACAATTGTGCATGAGTTACAGCAACACCTACCAAAGGAGATGCATTATTAGCACAAAACTTTCTTTCAGAAGTAAAATGTTATGCGTCTAGAAACACACACGTTGTATTCAAATGGCAGTGTTTGGCATTAGGAGTGTTGCAGATAGCCAGGCTGGATGCTTGGCCTGTGAAAGACAAGCACAGCTCAAAAACTCCTCTAGTCTAGAGGAACAGCAGAGCTATAGAAAGGCTGTAATTCAATGGGAAGAAAGCAGCTGCTTAAAGCAGAACTGGCAGAACTCCCTGTATGTCTCATTTTTCCCATAGGTCGTTTTTGACAGAGCTGTCCTGGTGCCTGGAGATGAGGCCCATCAATTCCAGTAAAAGAACAGCTTTTTAAGGATAATGAAGTTGTCAACTACAGTGGTAATTTGGCTTACAACACTTCTTTCAAAATACAACTGAAAAAGGATCATTACATGTGAAGGAACATTTTCAGCTCAGCAACTGACACTGTTTGGCAACAAATGAAGCTTATACCCTGATTTTCAACAGATAATGGCTCATTATTCCTAAACTGTTTCTCCACTTCTGTCTCTAACAACGCGACGTATCAGTATTTTCCTTTCAGTCTTCCTTCCTGTCTTTTTGTCACACTCAACAATCTTGGTCCCCCTTCCACCATCTGAAGCCACTGGTTTTTGATTTGCAGACTCCTGACGTCACAATTATACATACAGTCCCAAATGGTAAACACTACTGCATTTCAAATTCTATCCCAGATCACCTTGAATATTTCCAAGGCATTTCTACTAAGAACTCCAAAACCTCTCAGTCCTGCTTGTTCTCAGATCTATTGAGACCTTATCCAGCATTAATCACAGAAGTTGCATGCTTCATTTATAAGCCTCTCCATTCACTTCCTTCCCATACTTAACATTTACTCTTACGTTTTGGATAGGAACTTATTGCACTTCAGTATTGCTGCTTCCACGTAACTAAAATGAAGCCAAGTTAAGGAACAAAACTAAGATGCATGTCATTTAAAAACACAAGATCAAATCTATATACTGAACACATACTGAACAAACTATTTCAAGGCCTTCTGTCATTAATCTCACTACACTTTGACTTTTACAATTTATCTACAAGATCTTTATTGTTTCTAAAGTTTCCACACAACTCTGCTTTACCACAGCCACGCTGCTTGCAGCCAATAACTCAGCACTGTTTATTATGAAAGATGACTCGAAATCAAATTCAAAACATACAGCCTGAAACAAACAAAACAATGTCAGTATAAATATCAGATTGCTGTGGGTTTTATTGAAACAAACACATTCATTTTTGGATAAGTCTGTGAAAAACTTGCAGTCACACTCTGAGAGTCTCATTTGACAAGGATACAATCTGGGAATGAGTTCTCTAATTGAAGCAATCTTGAAAAACCAGTTTAAGCAGGTTTCTTTAGCTGTATCATTGACACTGTCTGGAGAAAAATTATCTGGGGAAAAAAAAAAACCACAACACCAAAAATAGTGACATCTTTTCTGGAAACAAATTGCTTTTCATTCTAGGTTTTAAATTGTATTCTCTTTCAACAAAAAAATTAGGCACACCATAATAATCTAGGCAATGCATTGCTTCTCAGCTCTGTGGTGCAGCAGTAAGAGCTGAGTTCACAGACAGCAAGAAGAGGTAACTGGAGCTCTCATCTTGAATTAAGTTGCATGTCAGAAGTTGAAGTCAAGCACTCAAAGCTAATCTCAGATCTGCTACTTAGAAACCCAACCTCTACCTCCCCCTAAAGCAGAAATTGTAAACATATATAAAAGGAATCTACAGCAAATACATGTGTATAACTGTGTAACAAATGCAGACTATATAAAAGAGATTTAAGCACCCCAATTCTACTTTAAAAGGATAATATGATTCTATGATATGATTCTTAAAGAACATAATTTAAAACTACATTGCAAAAAGTGGGAAATATTAAACACTGACAGAACACTTGGCTTTGTAAGCTAAACATCTAACACTACAACGCCGTGTTCTCCCCTCATGAGCTCTGGCACTATGTGTGTCAGCTGTCAGCTGCCACCCTGGGGTGGAACAGATGGGTTAGGGGACAGAGCTCTGGTCAGGCAGGCGTGCAGTTGCATGGCTAACTGACCCCTCTTTCTCTAGATTGCCTGGAACAGAAGGCAAAAATAGGCTTCTTGGGTTCAACCCAGATGGCTGGAAAGGATGAGTCCCTCTTCTCTCTGTAGTAAAGCTACACATGCAGCTCCTGCATTGAATGTCTGCTTGTAAGTTCCTTGTGGAACAGTTTTAAAATACTGGTGCTCTTGCATCTCTGCCCTCAAGAAGGGAAGAACCTCCTCCTTCACAAGAAATTTTCCAGCTTCCAAGTCTAGAGATGTTGAGTAAAGGAAGCTATTCTTTCTCATCCAACTTCGTCTCACTCACTTTCCCCAGGATAAGCATGAAGGTTGGGCCCAAAATCCCTGGGGTTCATACTGCTGTGCACAGCAAGCGCAGCATACTTTTTCTTTCTCCTCTCACTATTACAGCTGCTTGGGAAACTCTCACCAGAAATGCCCCTGGGCACTTGCGCTTGGCTCTCCAGCAAGGAGGTAATCGTGAACAGTAATCACGACGTGCTACAGGAAGTGCCTGCCCTCACTAATGTGCATGGCAGGATGATGGGGCAACACTTTATTTCTGTAATGTCGACTGACAGGACAAGGAGTAATGGACAAAAGCTGGAACACAAGAACTTCCACTTAAACTTAAGAACTTTTTACTGTAAGGGTGATGGAGCCCTGGCACAGGCTGCCCAGGGAGGGTGTGCAGTCTCCGTCTCTGGAGGTCTTCAAAACCTGCCTGGATGCATTCCTAAGTGACCTGTGGTGGGGCTGCTTTCGCAGGGGGGTTAGACTGGATGGTCTCTAAAGGTCCCTTCCAACCCTACCATTCTATGATTCTGTGTGACTTCAAACTTAAATACTTGTTAGCTTCAAAACATAGGCTCAAATCCTACGGATTTAACTGCAGCCTACCGGTGCATTGCCAACTACAGAGTAAGAATGTTTTATACTTCAAGGACGTGTACTTAATACACTCCAAAGAGCATGGAAATGCCTGTATTCTCATTGAATGTTTTGGTGCCTTCCTTCTTAAACTGATTCCTCCATATACATTTGTGCTGTAAATGTGGGATTAGACTCCTACATTGTGTTGGATCTCCAATTGAAAAAATTAAAGCGGCCCAGTTAGAAAGATTGTGCTATCCTAGTAAACTGATCACCAACTCAATGACAGTCATCTGCTTCTTCCAAAATTCTTCCCTAATTGAAGCAAAACTATCAAGTTTCCAGTGCAGCAACAAAAACATCTACTTACCAAAACCTGAGACTCTCAGCTTTGCTGAATTTGTGCCATTAACTTTAAGCAATTAAAACGTAGTACTTTCAGAAAACACTGTACACCAAGAAAGGTAAAAATGTCTTCCTTCATCTAATTTGGGCATTCATGTTTAATTCTCTCTCTACTCACATATAATTTTTTGTGACTTTAAGTCTCAGAAAGAGCTGGGTTATGTTTAGAAACATCAAAGCCACAAGCACATTTTATTATACCTTAGGTATATTCTTCACAATTCAAATGTAAACTTGCATAAACAGTGAGACTAAGCTAAAAGCAATGGATTTCACTCTGTTTAAAAAATACAAGATTCAAATCAGAACTTTTTTCCACAGTAGACAGAGTAGCACAAGTCCTGTTTAACCTTTCTCAAGTTAGTTTAGACATGATTTCTTTTCCAAGGGTACAGAACAAACACAAAGTTACCTGGCAAAGAGACGCGACTGTCCACACACATTGACAGAATTCTTTCATACACTAGTTTCCCTGAAAAATAAAAGTCATCCATAACAAGCTGTAAAACACAAAACGTTCATACAAAGGTTCCCTCCCCAACTTACATTGAAATTAGCTGGAAAAAAGCCCTCCTAGAACACTGACACTGTGCTGCCCTCTAGTGAGGTTGAAAAGTTGAGTCTGAATTTAGCACTTCACACGCTATTAAAAAAAATGATTTGGCTCCCTTAAGTGCAGAGGTAGCACACAAGTCAGATTTCCTCCAAGTCAGGAAAGGACAGCTTTTTTATCCAGTATTTGCTGAGTTTGGATATTATGTTATCTTCAGCAACTTTCAGTAAGTAGGGAAGAGCACAAAGAGTAAGAAAGACCTGAAAAAACAACTGGATCTGTGTCATGGCATATCCTGCTAAACATCGAACTAACCCTTCAACACTGAATGCCATTGTAAATCTTTTCCATAACACGGCAGAAAAACAAAAGAATCACATGAAGTGGATGACAATTTCATTTAAAAGATCGTCTTTAAATTGTAAAACTAGATTTAAAAAATCAGTAATTATGTTTTGATCACTTCACAGTTCCTATTCACCTAAAAAAACTTTCTGACTTTTATTCTTCAACTAGAAACAGAAATAAATCCTAAGTCAAGAAGCTCTCAAAACCAAAACATTTTCTTCAAAGTGCAGAGACTGATTTTTCCCAAGGTTTTTCTCTAGATATTCCCTAACAGACAAAGCTTAAAGAACTACAAATGTAAATATTTTTATTTAAAAGACTTCAGTCATAAGAGATTTTAACAATTATATACTGTGTTTACACTACTACTGTCCGAATGTTTATGTTGCAGAAGATCAGTGTTAAAACTTACAGTCAAATCAGCACATTTTGGGTAACTTTGATGTTTTCTAACATCATAGAAAATATTTTCATCTTTTTAACAATTGTGTAGTGAATCTGGCACATTAGATACTTACCAAAAGTATCAAGGATATCTGTAATTAAAACAAATTTACTTGGATAAAACTGGATTACTGTTGTGTCTGAAAGAAGCTTAGAACACTGGAAGGGAAAAAAAAACAAAGAAACATTTTTAGAGGACAATGTGAGTTAGCATTTTTACTCCAGACAGGCTGGAAAAGATGAGAATCTACAGATGGAAAGAACCAACTAACTATCCAGCAAAAGGCACAAGAACGTGTAACATAACTCATCATGGAAGTCTTTGTACTTTTCAGGTTATTTTTCATTTCCAGCTGAGTCAGCCACAGATACAAGTTAATCTACAATGCAGAATTTCAGCTGACCATGCAGATCTGTGCATTTGTTCACACAAGACAATTTCTCTCCCAGAAGCATAAAAAGGTACTTCTTTTCTAAATCAACTTTTTAAAGGACATTTTTCAGTTTCTCAACATACTTCCAAAGATGCAAATGAAAAATTTGATGTAGAATAAATTAAGCAACAATTTTCAAAGTTTAGCTAATGGGCTTTTCAATACATCTTTGTGGTCCACAGTCAGCTCCAGGGAGGAATCTGTGATCACCATCCATAGACACCCATGAGCACGACCATGGCAGCTGGGCTATAATGATGGTTGCTTCAAAGTAACATATGGAAACATATTAGCCAGCTTAGTTCCAGCATTGCTGAATGCAAGTTCAGATAGGAACCATTTATCATAACAATTCAAAATACATGCTAGCAATGAATATATTTTAAAGACAGTTAATTAAGCCATACTTTGCTTTCCAAGATGATGCAAAAACTACCAGACAAAAATCACAGTCAAAAACTTTGGCACAAAGGATCAACTTCCACCTGAAGAAAACATGTAAATGACTGATGTGGGAGAGATACCTCTTCCCTATGTGAGCCAAACAGAGCCTTTGACTACAAGTCTTCTCCAGTCTCTGGTGAAGACTGACAAGTACAGTGATCTCTGTCCCTTCTCTCTCTTTCACCAGGAGACAATTAATCAGTCTCAATGCAACAAACAAGTGTTCAAGTTATCATTACATTCCAAAGATGCAGGAGGCAGTCTGATATCCCACAAGACTTCTCTGTTTAAATAAGAAAATAACACTTGAACATGCTTAAATGACGGGCACATTTAGGCTTTTTGCTTTATTCCTCAGGGAGGAACTATGAGTGCACCAAAAAAGCAGGTGAGAGCATTCACATCTCACAGCCAAAGTAGAATCTTCTCAACTGTATGCTAAGTCAGTCATATTCAAAGAAAGGTAATTCAGTAGCTGTTTAGGACCTACACACACCATGAACACTTACTTACCACTTTTCTTAGAGCTCTCTTACATAATCAACTTACTTCAGCTTACTCTAAGTAGCTTAGCTTACTCCATCTTGACAAGTAAAGTATCTTGCAAAAAGACACTTGAGGAATTCAAGTTATAAACTCAGACCCTACTTGAATAACCAGAACTCTTCCTGCACTTCAGGCTCTGTAAAATTCTCATACAGAGAATGAAGGCTCCATCCCCAAAGTCCAAACGAAAGATCTTGTGTAATTTCATCAGTAGTTCATAAATCAAGGTAATTCCAGCATTTTAATTTAAATTGCTTTTTTCAGCCTAGTATACATTGCTGAAAATAACCAGAAAAACAGGCCAAACTTACTCCTCCCATTACACACTAATCAGTATGTGCTACTAATAATGACAGACTATGTACATAATGAAAGTGTCTGAAGCCAAGAACACTGCTTAGCTCTTCAAGAGGATACAACAATTTAAAATTATGTTATTTACTAGAAAGAACCATAACAAGGAAAGATCTGTCCAAGTTCTACCCTATACTGCTGTACAAGCACAGAATTGCCATTAGTTACTTAGTCTCCTTTACGAAAGACGTTTTATTCATGACCTAAACGCCTATTTCATTCAGTCAACAACGAACACCTGCAGCATAAAGCTTGAGCGCAGTGAATAGACACACAGACACTTCAAGAGATAAACATATGCAGTCTTAATATCACTTTCCTAAAAGAAAGCACCGAATCCCATCTTAGAATCTACATTATTTCAAAGTCATTTGTGAAATCCTTTGTGAAAGAATATATGAAAGTATTCATGCATAGGTTATCACTGCATATATATTTATTAATGCAATACATATTTAAGTATTAATACATTACATGTGTATTAATACAACACATCTATGTCCCTTTTCTCCTCCCCTGGACTTTTAATATTGTATCCTCTTTCACTAAGATAGTTCATACTTCACAATGCTACATATGGATTTCTTTTTTTAAAATAGTAACAGTGTGATTTCATAGTGTTACAATAGAGCATTAGTCACCCTGGGTCACATATAATTGTCTGATCTCCCTTCATTTGTGTTTCATTTCCTTTTATTGTCTTTACCACAATTTAAGCTGAAATTACTGCAAGCAGTTTTCACAAGAGCATCCAACACGAGAAAAAAAAAATCCTGACTTTATATAACCCTACTTGATGACTATCAGCATTACATCAGTTTTACAGCTTTTAAGGATGTCATTATCTCCTCTGTCCTCTTATGCACTCTGCCTCTGGGCTTTTTTAAAAGGCCAAGCCAAACAAAGGCTCATATAATTGTCCTCTTCCCCGTTGCCTCCCTCACAAGCCATCACCCCAAATGAGCCAGAGGAAGACTGTGCAGAAGTTTAAACAAAAAAGAAAAAAACCCCACAAAACCCACAAACACTTAAAAAAATCTATAGTTGTTTTCTGTACTTTGCTAAGATCCTAAATCAGATTATTCAGCTGCCTTAGTAAGCCTGGATGGGAAGAAACATGGGTGTTCAAAAAACCATTTGGGTTTCATTTGGGATGGGAGCAAGAAGGTAGAGGAGGAAGAGGAAAGAATGGGAAATTGTATGTCCTAGAAAGAGTTGATATCACTACATGTTATTTTTTTTCTAATTATCTCTAAGCAGTAAAATTTCCACATCTGTCATTTGGCCATTCTCTTTACTGAAAATTCCATCCCACATATCCCAGTCAAAGTCAACATATAACAACAAAGTTGAAAATCCAGCTGTTGACAGAAGTCACAAAACTCTGAAAGAAATGGGCTTCAGTGATGTACAGAATAGTCGAAAAGTAACAGAAACCCTCCTCTCCCCAAGAAAGAAATTGGACAAGCCACACCACCAAACTCGCCAGTTCTGTATAGAGCAAAGATGGACAACTGACCTGGATGACTATTTTCAGAGCTTTTACTTTCTGATCAGAGGACCAAGCATCCTTCAAAGACTGGTTCAGTTCTTCAATTCGGTTCATGTAATCCTGCTGAGTCAAATTCAACAGCTCCTTCTGTGACCCCTGGCAAGAAAACACAAGTCTACTTATTAAGAGAGGAAGATAAGGAAGGATAGTGCCATTATTATAGAGTCCAATCACTGGGGAGAACTCACAAAACATTACAGAATTACCTGATTTTCCCTGCTTACTTTTGCAGCACCAATACTGCAGGTGTTTGGCACAGGAATGCATCACAGCTGCTTTGGTTTAGTTTTCAAAAGACATACATGGTTGTAGCCAAAGTTGTCCCTGAGGTCAGAAATGCTGGGCTATTTCAGTGGTATTGTACTTGTGGTAAAATTACACACTAACACTATATGTAAGCATCCAGGTAATTCTACTTGTACAGTACTACAAGAGAGAAATGAAATCTTTTGCCAGCAAGGTCCAAAGAAATTTGTTGACAGCAAGAAAGATATGGCTATGCTTCATCCTCAGTAAGAAAAGAAATCTATCTTCGTTGCACACTCAGTACTGGACCGTTCTTGTGATTCTTTTTCCAGAAGATCTTACAGACCTTACAAAAACATTCCATATCTAAGACTAAACTAGGGAAACACTAAATGCAGAAATAATGATGTAAGATTTAGAAAGAAACTGACACAAGAATAAAGTGACTATAAATGTGTTCAGCAGAATCAGAAGGTGGCTCTGAAATAGCCTTCAACAGAAGTACAAGCAACATTAAATACTACCCTCAGGACTAGTTTTATGAGTTTCATAAGTTGCATCACAGAACAGATTTCATAATAGGAAAGTCTAAAAACAATCATCAATAAAAACAACCAAGGATGAAGAGACAAAACACAAACGTAATTAGTTTCACACAAGGTTACCTATTTCCTTATGTTAAAGGGTACTTTATTTTTCTCCTAAAGTATCCAATCCCTTATTTGTGACATGCAACTGTTAGAACTGTGCTGGCTCAGGCAATAGGCAATCTGAAGTCAGTTAATAGGCAGAGGTTTCAAAACATTACTCAAAACAGAGTGCCTAGAAATACCTCACAGATTCAGGTTTTAGGGAAGTTATGGAACACCTCATCTTTGCACAGTAAAATATTGCATTTTGAGAAATACCTTGAGCACTTGGTATTTCTATCAAGCACATAAATGTAACTTTAAGCTCAAGCACATAGTATGCAGCTTCTGCAACTGGAGCAAACCAAATCATCAGATGTTAAGACTATTAAGCTCCAAGAAGTTTTACAGCAGCTGCCGACCATACATAGTGCCGAAGTAAAACAACATCAGTAGATCTGGTGAATTTTTCAATCACAATTTCTAGTGATACAAAAACATGACTGAGCTTGAATTCTCTAACACTGAGGACTGAAACTATCAGAATTCTGTGTATTTGTGTAAATACTGCATAAGCACATGAAGAATGAGGATTTTTCTTAAAAGGTTTCATAAAACATTGTTTTGCACAAATATAATTCACTTCTAAAATGGTGATGTAATAAGATCAGGAAACTTTCTCACCTCTTCCAGATCATCCAGTTCTTCTAACCTTGTCCTCACTTTTTCAGAAACTGCTGAGCCAGTAGTTGTAGCTTTTCCTGTAAAGAATTACACATGTGAGTTTGACTTTTAAACACTTGGGCTTCTAAAGGGAAACAAACCTGAGGGAGCCTGACAGACTCAGCTAGTCAGTTTCCATGACAGAAGGTAAGTGGTTTGATCTGTTTGGTGGCTGTTCCTAAAGTCACACATTTAAACGTACCTACAGTTTATTCACTTTGAACAGGGAATGACATTAACAAAACTGATTATAAATGGATTTTCTTGTAAGTTTTGCTGGTATGGAAAGAACCACTGGAGAGAACCAGGAAGAAGGTAAAAAAAAGCAAAGCACTACAGTGGTCTGTGTCCAACTTCCCTCCTCACTACAAGTCTAATTCTGAAGTTTTATATCCAGTCAATTTCACAGTACCTGAGGAGAAAGATTTTGCAGTGTTTGACCACATTTTAAAAAAGTATTTCTTTCTTTTTTTTTTTTTTGTTTTGCAGAAGCTGAAATGCTGCACATTTACTCACACATAAAAATTCTGGTTTACTGCAATCAGCTGTGACTATTTAGGCTTTGCTTCGCTAGAAATCGATAAAATATTTAACATTTGTTTCTTTTTTGAACATTCAGCATACAGCTGAAATAATTTCACTTTCATGTAAAGAGAAAAACTGAACAAGTTCCCAAGGGACTTGTTTGCTTTCCCTTCCAGCAAGAAGAAGAGTTGATAAACACAATCCTCAAAGTATCATTGCTCACTTTAAATGGAAGAAAGTTTTCAGTTGCAATGGGAGGAAGCAATTCTGTGTTCTTCCACAGCATACAGTCACAAATTCCAAGGTGCATAAGACAAGGTGGTTGGGTGGCTTGTCTTTCGTTATTATTTTAAGTAAAAATCCAGCAGAAGTCTTACAAAAACATCCTCCTTGGATCCATCTGTATGTCAGAATGGGAGGAGGAGGGGAAATCACATCTCAGCTGTTCTTGAGCACAAACATGTAACTGCAACCTGCCTCAAGCAGGATTTGTTATTGTTAGATATAAAAGAGCTGCTTACCTTTCTCAGATCCCATATACAGATTCTACAGAAAAAACAAAAAAAGCAGACTTTTAGAAAACATGTGCTTGTTAGCATTCTAAGGATGCACAGGGTAATTACACTGCTAATTAAGCCTCTAATTGTTTAGAAGTAGGTAGAAGACCAGAAGTTATTTGTATTGCTACAAAAAGACAAAGTGATGGCTTTCAGTATGAACATGCTTTTGGATTCAGCTCAAAAGCAATCACTGTGAGTGAAAGCTTGTGGTACAGATTTCTACCATATTAAAACTGACATTTAGAAAATGAGTTTTCGAAATAATTCTAAATAATAATTAAAAATAGCAACATCCCAAAGCTATCAAAGGTCTAGTACAAAGAAATAAAACTGAAGAAGCTGCCACTTACAATAGAGAGCTTCTCTGTTGTTGTGTATCTAGCAAGGATGTCCCCACGTTTGCTTGACCAGGGTTCAAAGTCACTTCCTACTGCAGAGCTGTCATCTTTCTCTCGTTTCTTGCGTGTACTGTCCTGTGGGACAGCAAGAGTGCAAATATTAAATACAAATCTGGAGGGCAAAAAAGAGATGGCTAATAAAAGTCAATGTAACATTTCAAGTGCTTCCTGATCCCAAGTTACAATATTTAAAAAGCCAACAATTCATTCTTAATGTCAACATAAAACAGGTAAATAAAAAAGAATATTCTCTTAACACAGTGTATTTTCTACTAGCATTAACCTCCAAACTCATCAGACAGATGTATTTTACCCAGGGTTGGCTTTGTGGTTTTGAGGGGAGTGTTTGTTTGTTTGAGGTTTTTAAACTTTATTTAGTTGAGATAACTGCTCTCCAGTGTTACCATGGCAGTAGTAGTTGTCACAGGATCTGCAGCTGCTGCAAATAATGACAAGGGATCGGTACCATCCAACACACTGCTCA
Source organism: Urocolius indicus (assembly GCA_013401255.1). NCBI lineage: Eukaryota > Metazoa > Chordata > Aves > Coliiformes > Coliidae > Urocolius > Urocolius indicus. The sequence goes on along the minus strand of WBNH01002470.1, from coordinate 16,145 downwards.
ATGGATCCATTACAGAACTAGAAGAAGAAGAAGAGGTAGAAGAAGTGCTTCCTTTCCGGTTCATTTTCTTGGTCTTGGACTCAGTAACCTGAAAGAAAAATTCAAATTTATTTTGTAGTAAACCATCAAAACGTGTACTACATAAATTGTGCTGTTGCAATGAAAGCAAGGCCTCTCCTACAAGAAACTCTTCAGAATCAGTATTATGAATTGAAGCACAGCTTTTACCCCTGAACCTGGAGGCACTCTGTACTAGCATTTCCATTGCTTTTTTCTTTTTCCTTAGAGTTATGTGTCTAAAGAACTATAAGAACAACCATTGTAAATTTCTTTCTAGTACTCCTTATTGTTTTCCTCCCTCTCCTGCAGCCTCTTTCTTGCTATTTGATTTCCTCTGTCAGTCTCATCTCTACTTTCTTGCAGGATATTCAAGACAGAAACATCAAATCTACTCTTAAGGACTCTCTATTATCTCTCCCTACTGACCTTCCTGAGTAGAAGCTGCTGTCCATTTATCATTCATTAGTATATGACTATCATCCCTCTGAAGCTGGATTTTTTTTTTGTACATCCACATTTTTAAAAGCCTCTCATACATTCTAGAAATGATAAATGTTTTAAAGCATACAGCTGACTGGAAGTTGACCCCAAAACAAATCTTACATCAAGCAATTACGCAGGTTGTTTGTAATGACACAATTTGATTTTAAACTTATCCATTATTCAGCATTTAATGCAACCAAGAAAACCCACAAGTTGAAATGCTATATTAGTCAGAAGGAGTCAGCACTTGAAAATTTCTGTAAAGGACAAACAACAGAATGAACTTTGATGCCTCTAAAATAACAGGCCACTAACACAGAAAACAACTTCACTAGTATCACCATCAACTTCAAAGCTCTTTAATTTGAAAGGAGTGGCAGTAAGAAGAGGAAAACAGCTTTAATTCACATTCATTTTCCAAAAGCACAAAGAGAAACTCACTGTAATGGGTTTGAGTGGATGGTAATCCCCAAAATCTAAGGGTACAGGTTCCAGTTTGCATGCTTCAGATTCTGAAACATAGTTTCTTGATCTCGCGTGCCTTAAAAAGCAAGAGATAAGGGTAAGTGTACAAGCACATAAATAATCACATAGTGATGAACAGAGAAACATATCCTACATCTGTACAGACTCAGGCCAATTCAGGAAAATAAATGTATGTTGAAAAATAAGTCAAAATAAAGATCAACATTTCACTCTATTGAGATACATAAACTAGAACCAAAGACATTTTCCTTTCAACTGTGCTGCCTCTACAGCTGGACTCTCTTGAATTCCACAGGACATCAAAAGGTCAATTTAACCAAGCATTTGCTTTGCCACAGCCTGGTGGAGATCATTAAACACATGTTTTGAGTTGAACAGTCAAAGAAAAAGTGTGAAAAAAGAGGGAAGAAGTCAAAGCGATCATGCACAGATATAAGGAGGGACTACAAAGCTGCAAAGTTCTTCCCTGAGAAATCTACTTCTATCCTTCCACTGTACTCATAACAAGTTATAGAAGTCAAATTATAAGGAAAAAAAAAACCTACCAGTACTCATATGCTTGCACTGTGGATAAGTCCTGGTATAAGACTTGTCTCTCCTATGAAACTTAAATATGCCACTATGTGAAATAAATCACAACAATATACATATTTCAGGTTTTATTTTGAATTTTATATTAAGGAACAACTGTGAGAACTATGGCCTCCATCTCCAATTGAAAAAGAAAAAAAAAAGGCTTGATTCCAGCAAAAAATATAAATGAAAGTGAGTGAAACAACATTGCCACTAGGAACTAACAACAACACACACTTATTAGGCAAATGCAGCTTAAGGACACTGCTCTTCTACAGAACAGAACATTCATCCTGGTTTCACTTGCTTAAATATAAACTTCTACTTTAAAAGGCTTTTAAAGCAGGTTTGACAGTGTAGGAAGGCATTAAAATTTCCCTGACTAGCACCAGTTGACAATTTCAAAAGAGATTTAAGAGTTACAAATGCTTTCTAACATCTCTGACAACACATCAATATATGAAATTAATTCCTTTTAATTGTCTGGAGTAGCAGTAATGGTTTAACAGGGAAATTAAAACCTGAAGTCACAAAAATTCATAGGACAGTTGCTTCCTATGAAACAACTGCCATCGTAGCTGCCACATCCTACTTTCCCTTAGCAGTACCAATAGTTAAGTGCTAAGGCAGGAAAAGATTCAAGCAGAATCTAGAAGAAATCCTTTGAAAAGGTTTTCTCTGCATTCTACCCTCCACAATTTCTTGATTTCTTTTTTTATTCTTTGAAACAAGATTCTGAGATCATTCATAGCACACACTGAGGTCTTAACTGAATGAGTAAACCCAGTGGACACACAAAGGTTTCTTTAATCAGACACCTAACAAACAGCATTCCCCCTGTATAATCCACATCTCTCCCACTAAAACTAATTCAAACTTCCAAAGAATTCCATTCCTACTCAGAGAGCTAACTCATTAGGAAGAATTTCAGCAGTGCCAAGCAGTCTGTTCATCTATATATACTACGTACTCCCCCCAAAAAAACAGACTCATTTAAAATGAACTTTAAGAATGAGTTTAATTTATGGTTGTGCTACTTCAAGGAGAAGCTTTGACATCTAATGAGACACGGAAAGAGTTTAGTGAAATCCAAGTGCTTATTCCTTTTGTTTTCTTCATCCCCATCTCCTTTTCTTTACACATGAATAATCTCTTTGCTTTACTATTGTCCCATGATTCAATGACTCTCCTTGCTCACTTACTTCATGGGTTAATTAGCATTTAGGTGAAAAAACTTTTGAACTCTTTCTGGCTGCCTAATTGTAACATTTCTATTAGTCTGTTGGCAGTTCTGTCAGTATTTCTGTACCTCTCCTTTACAGGCATTTGCAAACCAGTGGTAAAGAAAGATGTCAGTCTCAGGCCAAAATCAATTGTACTCTAATCATAATGCAAGGCATGGCAGGGTGAGTAAACACGTCTAATACACACGTGGGAATGAAGAAGAGCTGCTCACCCTGGAAATAAGTCTTCAAAAAGTACATTTACAATGCAGCTATTCAAGTGATAAGACAGCTTGTAACACAGCTAATACAGGGGACTAGTTCAAGCTTGCTCTGATACTGTGTTCCACTTACTCTCCAGGGAAAGGAGATTAAGCATTCTTTTCTTGGCCACAGCAGCACAGCCAACTTCCGAGAGTAAATAAAAATAAGATTCAGGCCAAGTCAGGGTTTCATCCCCAGTGCTTACTGCAGGATACAGCCCTGCTTGCAGGTGCTGTTTTAACAGTGAGTTTCAGCTTTTTTTTCACACAGGAGCAACACTGCAATTGCTGCCACCCCATGCTTTCAGCACTTGCCAGATTGCCAACTTTTTTGTCCTCCTGGTAAATGATCTTTCTTCTTGGGACTGCTGTAGTTCCTAAGTTAACCCTTATCCCTAAGTTACTGAAATTCTTCTAGCACCCAGCCTGCCCTACAAACCCAACTGCCTCCCTCCTGCTCCAGGTTCAGCACACAACCTGCGCCAGCACAGCAGAACAAGCCTGTGCTCCACACCTCCCGTCTTGGGACCCCTCTTGGGCCATGACACCTTCCAGGCACACAGTACCCGGCAGAGACAGTGCTGATCCTAAAGCAAGGGCTTCAGAAAGCTTACAGGGAGCACAACGCAAGATATGTAAATTGAGAAAGAGTCTCTTTACAACACTACACATATATTGGTATTGCTGATACAAGGAAGTGCACCTCACAAGTAAATGTACCTATCATAGTTTGTGTATTAAACATAACCCCCAAACAATCTATTTAGATATATCTATTTAGATATAACTTTTTAACATTTTTAACATTTTTTTAAACCTAGTATCCAGCATTGCTTAAAAAATAGGGAGTCCTAAGAGTTTCATTGTATTTTTGGTACTGCTTGAAATTCATAAGTTGCAGCCACATTTATTCCTTTCAGTTTCTGTGAGTGTGAGGCAACTGACCCCCCATAGTCACTTCACCAAAACAGTTGCAAAGTACCAATAGTTTCAACAGACAGCTAATGTGTCAGAGCTGCCTTAACACTCTCAAACTGTTATTAGCTACATCAACTCAGGTTTTAAAGTATTTCATATCCCAGTGAATATATTTGAAAAGGCAGAACTCTGGCGTTTCTATAAAACATTGATTTCTTAACAGCGACTTTTAAATTCATCAATTATTTCCTTAATAACATGATGAGACAGATGAGTTTCAGCACAATCATGTATATATGGGGGAAACTTTGTCATCTTAATGCTCTAACTGACACTAATTGATGCTTATGATTCCACATTAGGTTTGATTTCTATTTTCCTCAGGACTATAACCCACCAGGCACAGGAAAACCTGGAAGACAGATGACGTTCGATGTGTTAGAACAACAACAGCCTCAGGAGAGCAAGTCTTCCACAAACAGAAAGGCAGCTCATTTGTTAACAAGTTTGAAGGAACATGAACTGTAAATATTGTTTCTTTTCTCATCATAGGGCCTGTTTTACCCTTCCTTTCCAAACCAGACCGTAAGTCATTCCGTGTCGCACACAGTGCGGCTTCCTCAGCTGCACACCGAGTTTTCCTGGTATTATTATCACATGAAGCTGACGCTGCTTCCCCCGTTTATACCCCTCCAACGCCGCATCTCCTGCTCAAGAGCCTGCGAGAGACGACCAACAGAAGCCACGCTGCGCGGACAGTGAGCTGCCGGCACACAGTGCCACCGCCCGGCCGCGGCAGGGAGGGCACGCGCCGTCACCACCGCAGCGGGGGCAGCTCAGACCCACCGCCAGCACACCCACGGCGACCTGCTTGCTTTTAAGGCAAAATAAGCAGCCGCCAGCGCGTGGAAAGCGGCGGCCGTCCGCTCCCGGCGTCGCCCCCGGCTCTCAGCCGCCTCGCACGGACCCCGAGGGCCCGCTCCTGCGTGGGAGCCGCCCGTAACGCGACGCGGAGCTGCAGCCCCGGCCCGGCACCACACGGGGCGTAATGGAAAACGCTGTTACACGGCTGAGCCGTGTCTTCACATTTCTGCAGAGAGCCGCCGGCCCCAGCGCCCCAGCTCCGTGCCGCCGCTCGCCGAGGTGCCGGTCCCCTCAGGCCAAGCAGCCCCGAGCCGCACCGGGCGCTTGCGCTTCGCGAGGGCGACGCCACCCCAGCGCCGCAGCTCCCGCTGGGCAGCGGCTTCCGTCCCCGGCGCGCCCGGGCGCTCTCCCAGCTGCCTCCGCCTCAGCCCCCCGGCTCTCAGAGGCGCCGAGGGGACGGCTGCCCCTCACGCGGCCGCGGCACCCCACAGCCCGCTCCCCGTCTCTGCCCTCCCGCACCACGGCCTCGGCAGCGCCCAGCACCCCGGCCCACGGCCCCGCAGCCTCACCAGGAGAAGGCCGCCATCTTGGCGCCCCGTCACATGATGGGGCCGGGCTGCGCCTTCCGCCGCCATTTCCCGCCCCGCCCCGCGGCCGGGCCGCAGCCGCCGGGCTCCCGCTGAGGGAGATAACGGGGTGCCTGTGCGGAGCGCGGCCCCAGTAACTCCCAGAGTCCTGCTTGGGAAGGCTCGGCTGAAATGCCACCCCTCCCCCGGCTAACGCTAAGCCGGAGCTGTTGGTAGACGGGGCAGGAGACTCTTCCAGAGACGAAGGAAGGGCACCAAAGGCTTCGGCTTTTCCTCATCTTACAAAGTCATTGTTTCAACCCAGAAAAAAAGCAAATCAAGGCAGTTCTTTTTACAGATTTGAAGTTTATTGTGCAGTGTGTGTTCCGAGTAAAAAGCAAGACTGATGAACACGAAATAAAGTACAAAAATAAATAACACTTTTATAATGATAGTGCAATTCCACACGAAATAAAAAGGTAAAATTAAATATGTGTAAATACAAAACATCAGGTACAAAACCAAAGTCTGGCACTTGTCAAGAGAAAGGCCTCATGAAAGTTAAGAAAACCTTGTGCTACAACATTAAATTACACATACTGGAAGCATGCTTAAAAGTAAGAGGTTTAGATGCAAAACCTGAAGGGAGGGATTCGTTTCTACTAACATTTAAACTAAACCTATTTTTACATCAAAGTATTGCCTATGCTAATAATACAGCACATAAAACATCCTTTTAAAACATCCATCTTCAGCACTGATATATCAACAGCACATTTTGTCTCCTGTAACAGGTTACTCTTGTCATTATAGATTTTTCCTCTCTTGAGATGTTTTCCACTCCTAAGGGAAGCTGGGAACCAAATCAGAGCTTTGATGCCTACTGGGTGAGCAAGAAACCTGCCTCGGGCATTTTCTGTATGACATCAGGAATTTTGAAGAGACAGAGCATTTGTGTGAAGGAGGCAGGTTCTCCACTAGTGTAAAATCAAATTTACACCATTAGGGGAGTCACTTTACTAAGCTTCCAAATGACCACTGCTATAAAGAGCCACCAAGAAGTGTCCTCCTTCAAAGTGTTTAGGCAGCATTTTTACCATTTCCCCAGTATGCCATTTGGGTAAGTTACTGCATAGTATAAAACATTTCTTTTGAACAATGTCACTAGCTGAAGGTGGCAGATAAAGGCCACAACTAGTGCCACAAGCAAGCCAATTCACTCATCACTGCCCAAGAAGATACTCTCATCCCACCATTAACGTTCCTCTTCCACGCTATTTAACACAATGAAATTTTCAGCCTGTCTTTTTCCTTAAATCTATGTCAATATTCTACAGAGCCTCCAAAGTTAGGATGTTGCATTGTATCAATGCTGGGAAAGCAACAAAACATAACCTTTTTCACATCCGGGCACTCAGTTATCTACCACTGTTACAAAGCAAACCAGAGAGCACTGCAAAGACTTCAAAACCAACCTTTTCTCTACTGGACTTTCAATCTTAGTATCCTGCCTCAAGTTCATTAAAAGACAGAAGTTAAAGGCTTCTGCTCCCCTCAAGTTGAAGGGTAATATCCATCAGTATGGAGGTCAAGGCAAAATATGAGCATGATCATCTGTTGTTAGCTTTTCACCAATATAAGAGTGTGTTTGTTGGGATTTGGTAGGGATTCCACCTCTAACCTAAAAGTCATGATTTTGGTACAAGGGCTTGTTAGATCACAGTAGAACAAACTTCTTAGAAAAGCTGTGACTGTCATCAACAAAACATTAAGACACCTGAGTTATTATTGACAATCATTTGTAAGTCTGAAATGGTTAAACAATTAAAATCTTGCCTTCTGAAACTTTTGTAGAACACAGATTTCTCTTTGTCTTGGCCAAAAACTGTTTTCATTAAAAAATACAATAGGCAGCAGAGAAAAAAAAAATCCTAGGACTCTTCCAGCACCAGTGGTTTGATCTATTACATGTATAAACATACAATTTCAGTATAGTCACCAAAAGTACATCTGTCTGCCCAGCAGTTAATTTGTGTGTGTGTATATATATATATATATATCTGTCCAGCTCACCAAAAATGCAAAACATTTAGGTCATTAATATTTAAACTGAGGTCATCTCATAATATAAAAAGTACATTCCAAAAGGCTGCTGACATATTCACTGATGTAAGAGCTCAGTTTTGTTTGAATTAGTATTTTATCTGCTTTAACCTTATAGTATGAAACTAAAAATATCTACACACAACACCATGGCAACTGTACACAGAATTTGCAGTTTTAAGTAATGCAAAAGGTGGGTGTCAGACAAGAATTAGGGAGCGTGAGAAAGTCAAAGTTAATTAATGTTGCCCTACGGTGGTCTTTAAATAAACAAGATTACGAATCTTGTGTGTACACAGTAGCATGAAGATATAATAAGTTCTAACATGCAATTTTCCCACAGGTATTAGAACTTCACAGCCCTTTATTACTTCAGTATGACTGTATGAATGGGTTATCATCTGGAAATGAGAAACTATGTTCATAATTTCTAAATATACATACAGGTATCGAAGATGCTGTGTTTGAATCAATGCTGAGAATGCCATCATTAAAAAATGGCCATTTTATCCTAGTGAGTGTTGTCTTCTTAAATTGTCACAACATTTGGCTTCTTTCTTTGGGTTCTTCCTGCATATGCTCCTAGAAATGAAGAAAGAGCATTATCATTTCACAATTAGTAGGACTGTTTTTTGTAACAGGATTATCCAACAAAAAGAGCTGAAAAAGTTTAGGACTTTTTTTTTTTAAGTAGTATTATATACTCACTGGCTACTTTTAAATAACAATTTTTATAATGTTACACCCAAAATGCCTTACAAAAACTAAGTTTGAAAGTAATGACATTTTATAGTATTCCCTTCCTCAGTAACTATCCATCTTCTTTTCTGCTACTCTGAAACATCTGCAGTTCCCAAGTTTTTAAAAGATCAGTCTGTCACGACACCAAGACAGAGATTAAATGACTGGTTAAGTACTATTTTCAAACAATCAATTACATTATCATTACAAACATATTATGCAAGCCAAATATTTAAGGTAATGCTATCCTTTTCCCCAGCTGTCACATTAATAAACCAAGAGACAGTTGTAGGTTTCCATATGCCAAAATACACAACCATAATTAAAAGTGTGATATGAACAAGGTCATCAAGCAGAGAGCCCTTACAAAAGGAAAGCTGCTCAATAATGTGAAAATATAAATAGATTTTTAAATGTGTTCTCCACATGGAACATATATATACATATATCTATTTAGAAAAGCCATATTATACTACACATAACACAAATAACTTCCAGTAATAAAGGTTTAGCACTGCAGGCGGCTAAAAAATAGCACAACTTGGCATTCATTAGGTTCAGGCAAGTTATCAAGAGTGTCCAGCAATGTGAGCAAACAGTTACTACATGGTGCAGAGCAGTGGAAATGGAAGACAGCCATGGAAGAGGAAAAATTAGCAGGCAATTAAATGAATGTGACAAAGTGCCAGTTCTTTTTAGGCTCGTCAGTTACTCAGAGTTGTGGTGGTTACTTACAGGTGTCCAGGGGCTACATTCAGCACAGTGCAAAGCAGCTTTGGACATGCCCACAGAGACCTTCCCACAGCAGGATCCCTCACATCTGAACATGCTTTCCCACTATACAAAAAGGCATTGTCGCTGGCTCAGCACTCTCCAGTGCTGTACTCTTCAGCTCACCTGTGATCTTGTAGGACAAACAACCAGGCTGACAGGCACGATGCTTTATTAGTGATTTAAACTCTACTTCTCAATTCTCCTCAGGTGCACAAGTTATAACACAATCAGACATACAGAACAGGACAGTATAGAGAAGCGTGAAAAACCTCAGCACTAGACTAAGTGATTGAGGTTTTACTCAAAAGAATTACAGTCCTGAATACAATTATCACCCAATGTTTTCCAGTGGCAGAGGAGCAATTACACGAGGCCTCTCTCCCATGACATATGACTGACTTGCCACTCCACACAGCAAGTTTGAGTCCTTCCGAAGTGCTGGCCTGAACACTACTACACTGCACAGCACACGCCATCTCACACAGGCAGTCTGCTCCCTGCTCAGCCTGGACAGGCATGTGAGAAAGACCAAGCTGGGCCAAGTGCTGCTGCCACACAGACACTCTGTATGCCTCATGCCCCATGTGTCTGTTCCACAACATTTACTTAGACAGGGCAGAAACAATGGAGATGAATAGATCTAGTTGTAGCAGCAGCCTGATCTCAACCCCCTTGCTTCTAACACAACTAGACCACATGACAATAACCTGCAAGCTGTGCCAGGCAGGTTATGACTGAACACCTCAGTCCTACTTACAATCATGTTTTGTTTTTAAAAGTCACCAAGACTCTTCATAGATTTATTGGTTTGTACCATTCCATTCTGCACAGAGCTTTGGATTGAAGGAGTACAAAACAACAAAACCTAAATTTAGGATCATCAGTTGATTCCTAGAAGAAATGCCTTTTTGCAAAACAAGGAGAACAGCAGGCTGGTAGTTGCAGACATAAATAAATCTGTGTAATGCCTAGACCAAGCCACTGGTACAAGTCTTTGCTTTCTGACATGCACAACTTCTACTAAAATCAGAGAAGCATATGCATTTGTTTGGCTTTTTACATTATATTTTCTAGCTGTGGTCTTACCGAGACAGAACTTGTTGCCCCTCTACAGTGACTTTCAAGATTCTGTGACTCAAGGATCTCTCTTGAAAATACACTTTATCACTTAAAAAAACCCCACATATTTAAAAAAAAAAAAGCTGCTAACAAAAAAGTCCTACTCAACATACAGCCTTTCACTAGTCACATTTTATCTGCATATAAAGGAACTCACGTTCTGTTTAAATGTATTCAAATTAAGCTTTTTTCATTACTGCAAAACTATGCAGTTTATTTCTCTCATGCCAAGTGTTCACCATCTAATAATTCCATGAGGCATTTCTATTCATTTAGCACAAGCAGGCTAACCTATTTATAAAGGAGCATGCAGAAATACTGGTATGACCCTGTGGGTCTGTGTCATGCCCAAACCCTAAAATGAGGCTATGTTGTGCAACCAGAACTAGGCAGCATACAATTAGATACATCTGCTTTAAGTTCCAAGAAGGCCAGTACAGAAGGCATTAAATAGCTTCCCAGATATTCAACAAATAGCAATAAGGAAAGGCAAAGAGAAATCGAGAGATATATCCCAAAGGATTCTTTCATTGCCAGGTATCAACTGTCACAACTTAGGTAATTATGGTTAAGATCAACCTAGGGATTTGCTTAGCAGAGCAGCAGACGCTGCCAACACAGAAGAGTGAGAAAGAATGCTTTAATTAGATGTCTGATGCCAGATGCAAATGTAAAAACCACTGCAGATCATTAGGAGCTGAGCTTTAATTATATGAGATCAGAGATGGCATCCAAATCTCAAAGCAGTGTTAAACTTGACCCTGACACCAAGCTTACACTATTACTCTTTCACAGACTCTCTAGTACTCACAGATGTCTTGTTTTGTATTCCCTGTTCTTCTGCACTCTCATTTACTAGTTAATACAAAACATATTTTTGCAAACTTGCAGATGAAAACTTGCCTTAATGGCTACCTCTGTCTGCTAAAGTCACATTGCTTACTTTGTTTTCATCTTTATATTTCAGAGAGATCATTTACTACCTTTGCTAATTTTTATGTAGTGTCACTGAGAGCTACTCAAGCTCCCCTCTAGTGGTGACTGCACTGCCAGGAAAAATGGCAACAGAAAAATAAACAAACAAACCTTGGTTGTAATCGTGTTTGCTTTTTTATTTTCCCCTCCTCTTCAAACTGAAATGATACAGATGTGTAGGCATAGTTTCTTACTATATGCCTGTCCATGACACTTCTCTTGGCTTCACAAAGTAGTATGAAAAGGCCAAACACTTTGGGAAAATGTACCATTTAAACAGTAATGACACTGCACTGAAACACTCAAGATACTCCCTGTCAACATTGCTCCAAAATCAGTAATAAGAAAGAAAGAATTTCCCTTATGGAAAGGTTTGATACTTAAGACAAAAAGATAATTCATATCACTGGAAAAACTGCATTATACAGGTGCCTTATTGAGCCTAAAAGTTCCCAATTTTTATACTTGACTTGTGGAACTCTCCTTTGGGAACAAAGTATAATTAAGATCTTAAACAGTTTTAAAGCCTCTATTTCACTGAACCTTTTGATAAATTGAGGTGTGTCACTGAAGAAATTTAAAATCTGATTAAAACTATGGAAAGGGTACAGGATGTTTCAGAGTGATTTGTTCCTTCCCTGCCTGAATGGGCTCAAAACTGAGAGGTTTGGCACTATTTTCAAACTTTTTATTTAAAAAGTAACCAACCTCTGTATGTAAGCAAAGGAATCACACAATAATCAGGGTTAGAAGGGACCTCCAGAGGTCATCCAGTCCAGCTCCCTCTAAAGCAGGTTCATCTCGATCATGTCACAAAAGAAGGTATCCAGGTAGGTATGGAAATCTCCAGAGAGGAGACTCCACACCCTCCCTGGGCAGCCTGTGCCAAGGCTCCCTCAACTCAACAGCAAAGAAGTTTTTTCTTAAGGGGAACTTTTTGTGTTCCAGCTTTTGTCCATTAAAATTGAGTCATTAAGACTCAAACATTCTGTAAGATGATCCATTTATATATATAATTTTAGGTGCGTATGATGACTGAATGCCCACTGCTAAGTCTGAAACTGCCCTTTCTGTCCTTCTTGTTGAAGACAAGCTACATATGTATAGAATCAAATGACAATAAGTTCATTTTGACTACTCTCAGCTTCTCAGTTACAGTGAATATATCTGGCAAACATTTTTAGGACTGGGCGTTTGGAAAGTGAAAGCAAATGAGCTGTGCAGTACATTCTATATACTATGTTTATAGAATTTGAAAGTGGATGGTTAAGTCACAAGCACATGTTTGTTTAAAGAGGTAAGTTAGACTTAAGACATAGCAAAGCAGTTGCACAAGGAAAGGAAAGGAAAACAACAAATTCCCTACTTACTTCTTCTAGATACTAGTAGCTTATTTACTATAAGATCCAAGCACCGATTTTCTACACACCTGAAACAGTCTTGTTAGACACTCTGTTCTCTGAAGCCTTCCTTCTAGTTTGCTCAACCCCCTTCATTGAGGTCTTAGGGGTTCTAATTAAATATAAAAGCGTTAATAAGTCACTTGCAACAAAGTTGAAAGGCTGTATCCAAAATTATAAAGACACTATTCAAACTGTGTTTGGCATGAAAACATTTCTTGTGTCCCCCAGAGCCTTCTCTAAGTACATGTACTGTTCCTATTGACATCATTATGGCTTACATGGATATATTAAATGGGATAAATAGATCAAATAGATCTTAAGAAACCGATTCACTTCACATACTGTGGCATTACAATGTACATATAAAAACCCACATTTCATTAAGTGGAAGCAAAGCTTCATGGAATGAATGTTACAAATAGACATGTTGGAACACAATGTAAATGGAGACAGTATACAAGAGGATGAGAACACTTTTCTTGCAGTATAAGGTAAAACAAAGCTTTGTCACTCTCTTAAAATACTGAGACAAGTAAATATATTTCCTCTGAACAACAGTTGCACCAGTATGTGTAAATGGTATTCAGATATCTCCATGCTCTTGCATTTTGCATTTACTTTCATCTTTAGGCTACAAACATGCCGTGCCCTTACCCTTGTCTGCAAAGTAGTCTATGAACTGGGGCATTCTGTCCTTGATTTGGTTGAAGTACACTGTTAAAACATAAACTTTTATTAGCACTTTTTCCTTTCTTTAAAAAAAAAAACAAAACTCTTATAAGGAGTACTGAACTATGCATCATGTTTCACATACCAAGCTATACCAAGCTTCAGAAAGGCTAACAGGTTCTGTATAGTAGATACTATATAGGCAAAAGGGACAGGAATTAAAAGTCCTTTAAAGCAAAGAAGTGAAAAAGCACAGAGATAAAACTCCTCAAACAGCAAGTATTGAACACTGTCATTTCTGTGATCTAATCAATCACACAGTCTAGAAGCAAGAACTTTTCCTCACAAGGAAAAGCCACTTTTTTTCTGCCAGCTTTCTAAAGAGAAGTACATCAACAATTACTGCAAAGTAAAAGTTATTAAGAAAAGCAGCAGTACCAAATCGAAGCTTAAGAGATACTAATAGTGCACCTCAGAAAAAATCCCTTGAACCTCAGCACAGAGATTTAATGCCACACATAAATCATTTCTGAAGACAAAATTTCAGAACTGACTCTGAAGAAAAGAAATTGTTTCTAACTTCTAATGAGCTAATAAACTTCTTTTTCATACCATATTAAATCAGATCTCATTACTATCCATCATAATAGTGACAGGAGTTGAGCTGACTGATGGCAAACCAGAAGCACAGACCAAAGAATCTATCATTGTAACATAGTCCTTTAAGAATGTACAAGTAACCTTCACTCACCGGCTTTCAGGAGTTTTTTGTTTTATGATTATTTTTTTACTTGGCATTCCCATTTCTGAAGCCCTAAAGAAACAAAAGTATTGAAACATTTACATTTAAAAAAAAAAACATCATCTAGGTCTTAAAAATAATTAGTAAGAGAAAACCTACAACAGAATCTATTTGTAATACTGTCAGATTATCTACTACCGATTATCACTTTTTACTCATGAGCAACTGTAACACAACTGTTCAGTGCACTGTGTTGCAAGATAATGCCTGCTACTGTTAGCATTACGGTATACGGAATAGTTAGAAGTAGTTAGGCTAAGGTCTGTACTGAGGCCTAGTGAGCAGTAGTGTAGGAATGTTTTTGCAACCTAGCAACTGTAGTATAATGAGGGAGCTTACTGAATAAATATATATTCATCCAAGTAATTAAGGAAGTTAGTGAAGCATGTTGAACGCTAGTTTCTGTTTAATCTAGGAATGTTTTTGAAGAAATTGTTATCTGGAATAATGATTACTCGTTTGTTATCTACAAGATTAATGATTATGTATCTGGACAAGCATGCAAGACTAAGATTATAAGAAAATGCACAATGTAATTATAAATCTTCGAACACCTGGCTAATAGCATGATGAAGTAATCGGTTTTGAAAAGTATATAAACTCTGTGAATTTTTGTTGTGGTGGGGGCTCTGACTTTGGACGCTAGTCCTCAGGTCCCTAGGGCCCTCAATAAAGCACCGCATAAAACAGCTT